>CAMRHE010000141.1:4567500-4864075 GCA_947044405.1 Leptodactylus fallax
AAGCCTTGGTTTCTAAGTACAGAATTACAGTTTCCTTTAATCATCAGATTGACTTCACTTACTAATTTGCTGAAACGCTCATAGAACTGAAAAAAGCTCAGGTTTGGCTTTTCATACATCCACAACTTGACAAAGTCATCAATTATTGAGAGCATCTTACTCTTCCCATAGGGGACTTTGTAGGTCTCATAATTTTCTAAGGGCGACTTATCTTTTGCATTAATGTAAGCTGCACCTGTAGATATCAATATAGTCACATTATGGTTTCTCTTTATTAGCTCTTCAATGATAGTTTTGGTGTTTAACCAGTGACTGGCTTCTGTTGGCCAGATCAAAATGTTTCCACAGAATACAGTTCCAGCAAGAAACATGTGGGCGATGAGCAGCTGTGCAGGTGTAGTCATCTTCAATTTAGTAGAAGAAAAGGCCATGTAACGGCTACTGTATTATTCACACTAAAAGTTGCTTGCTTAGAAGCCTCACAAAGAATATAATCTTGAACCAAGGTAACAATCTGAGATATAGATAAAATTGCCCAGTCTAGTAAATAAAAAAAAAGATAGATGATACATATGAGATAGATAAATGGCTAGATAAGAAGGAGAGAGTTTTTTTTTACATACCTGAAATGTCTGATTTCTTTAATGCAAGTGGCAAATGTGCAGTTTGAGTTTCAAGCACCTGTGAAATCCATTTTATATCCCCATTGTTGTGAAAGGATTATAGCAGACAATAGGATTTGAAGTTCTGATAGGGCAGAATAAATAATACCTTACATTTATTAAACTATAGTAGTCCATAGAGATATCAAATTACTGGTGTATATTTTATCTTCTCTTTAATATATCCAGTTTAGTAAGGGTCTAACCTAGAGAGATCATATAATCTATTTCATGAAACAATAAGCTGTCGGATTCCTGCATTCTGTGGACAAGTGGACAAACTTTGCAGCATTAAAGTGAACAGTTTTGCTGCAGAACCAGGCACATCCGCATAGGGTATTGATAATGACTTGACTTTCCACCACTTAAGGTAGAAATTCATTTTAATGTCTTGTATTATCTAAATGCCACAGCAATAAATTATGGCACATGGTTAGCCATGCTCCTTTTATGCTAAGCCATGCTTCCCCCCCCCCCCATATAAATGTAGTGTAAGGCTTCTACACCACTTTTTGGTACAAATGATGCCAGAATTCTGGGTCATTTTCATTTGTAAACCTGTCACATTGGTTTTTTTTCACAGATAACAGCCTCAGGGCCTTGTGTTTGAGACCCCGATCTAGCCTATTTCTATGTCTCTAAGGCAAACTCAGCCAAAGTTATTTTAAAGTGACAGTGCTATGTATATACTAGTGCATCTCAATAAATTAGAATATCATCAAAATGTTTTTTTTTTTTTTTAGTAATTCAATTGAAAAAGTGAAACACATATATTATATTGAGTCATTACAGAGTGAACTTTTTCAAGTGTTTATTTATATTAATGTTGATGATTATGGCTTACAGCCAAGGAAAACCCAAAAGTTATTATCTCAGAAAATTAGAATAATTAACCCAAAACAGATGCAAAGGCTTCCTAAGCGTTTAAAAAGGTCCCTTAGTCTGGTTCAGTAGGCGACACAATCATGGTGAAGACTGCTGACTTGATAGATGTCCAGATGGCAGTCATTGACACACTTCACAAGGAGGGTAAACCACAAAAGGTCATTGCTAAAGAAGCTGGCTGTTCACAGAGTGCTGTATCAAAGCATATTAATGGAAAGTTGAGAGGAAGGAAAACGTGTGGTAGAAAAAGGTGCACAAGCAACCGGGATAACCGCAGCCTTGATAGGATTGTTAAGAAAAGGCCATTCAAAAATTTGGGGGAGATTCACAAGGAGAGGACTGCTGCTGGAGTCAGTGCTTGAAGAGCCACCACACACAGATGTATTGATGCAGTCTTTCATGCAAAATGAGCCCCGACCAAGTATTGAGTGCATTTACTGTACATACATACTTTATTTGGCCAACATTTCTGTGTTAAATATTTTTTTTACAGTTGGTCTTATATAATATTCTAATTTTCTGAGATAACAACTTTTGGGTTTTCCTTGGCTGTAAGCCATAATCCTCAACATTAACATAAATAAACACTTGAAAAAGTTCACTTTGTTTGTAATTACTCAATATAATATGCAGTATGTGTTTTACTTTTTCAATTGAATTACTAAAAAAATAAAATAACTTTGATGATATTCTAAATTATTGAGATGCACACTGTGCTGCTTCTTTCCTTTATGTTTTTAACTAGAGATGAGTGAATTTTTCAAAAATTCGATTCGACCGATTCTCCAAAGTTTCCAAAACAATTCGATTCGATCCGAATTAATTTGCAGTGAAATGCGTTAAAAAACAGCTATGTCCTGGCTGAAGAGAGCCTGTATAGTGGTGTAGAACACTATGCCTGCTGTGGTAGTGAAACAATACTGTGAGTAAGTATGACACACACATGACAGGTGTCGCTTTTAGAACCACTGCACGCTTCACTTATTTGGCCAGTTATGGGGTCAAAACTGATCAACTAACTCAAGTGTGAAGTTATTTTGATGTGGGGCTGTGCATTGGATTGAATTGTTACTTTTGCAGCTGCCACCAACCTCCATTGATGTCAAATCCACCACCAACAGTCATGTCTTCAGTCACCTCTTGCTCCTCATCCAAAAAATACTCTCTGTTCCCATCCAACTCATCAATAAGAGAAAGAAGAGGAAAACTTGGACTAGGAGGAATATTTCTCTCAGCAGATATCACATGACTACTAGAGTGGCCTGGTTAGCGAGTATTAGACTAGAACACACTGTGTGAGTCAGCTTGGAATTTTGCAATGATAATAGCAGTTTTTCTTTGTTTGTTAATAAAAAACACTATTGCAAAAAAAAAAAACTAATTAACATAATGAGATTTTTTTTCACTGAAAGGGAGTCAAAACAATGTAAGACATCTTATACTGTATTAAAAAAATAGCTTTATTCCTATCTAGTTCAAAGGACAATAGCTCTTCATAGACTTGATCAACAGAAAGATCTGTGTGGGTAAAGTCACCCAACAGTGGTAGCTTCCTGCTGTTCGGCTTGAGCAAGGTAAAAGGACTTTGAGCAGGCCCACTTGTTGATTATGTAAGTAGGTCCTCTTCAATCCCTATTTTATCCCTGTTAAATAAAATAACTTAAGTGAGAAAACAGTGTACACACGTCTTAGTTTATGCAGCTAAAAACATTTAGTAAGGCATTATTAAATTACATATACAATTACAAATAACATATAAACTTGCATAAAAACAATGTTACATAAAATACATAATTGAACCAAATTGCACATAGGAAACAATCTCTTGATATAGCATTAAAACATGCTAGTTAACTAAACTAATGTAACCACCCCAGAAGCATGTTAAAAAGCAAACCATGTGTGTTCATGTGAATATCCATGCAGCCAGAGAGAAACCCCCACACTGGTGTATGCCATTTATAAATAACTGGTCACTTTTACATAATATCCAGTTCATTTCAGGACAAAGACATTTCTAAGTATGGGAACAGACTTTTCATAGACATTTCATGCCAGATCCAAATCTTTCTAATGGCTCATATTACATATGTCTTGTAGAGGCTGTTGTCTTGTTGATACTGCTTCCTCTCTTCTTGTTCTAATGTGTAAAATGCTGACCCCCTATTTTGAGCAATTTGTCCAAAGCAAATTCCTGAAATACCACATTTTCTAGAATCTAAGACGTTTGGGAATTTCAGAACGAATGTGGTTCATGCTGAATTGATTCACTCATCTCTAATTGTTTTAGTTATAAGAGTGCCATTGTGGGGGGAAGAGGTTGAAGACCCTTCTTAATTATTGGCCATTAATGTTTTATCCCTAAAAAAACCTCTAAATGTACTTTCCAACAGTCCTGATTTTTTTTTTTAGGGGCAGTCCCAGGAATACTTGTCCTGGGCCCTGTTCTGGACAAACAGGATTACAGATTTTTTTTCACTTGCTACCTATTGGATTAATCCAATAGATAACAATTTAGTAGGTGACAGCTGCTATAAATTAATACTTACCTCTCCCCGATCCTCCTCTGCAGACTCATCAGGACCAAAGATATGAAAATTCCCTAGAATATATATAAACAAAAATAAACAAAGATATTAGGCATCCTTGCATCATAAAATGCATGGACTATAAAAATATAAAACTATTTTAACGGTGAAAAAAATCATAATGCTTTTTTTTTTGCCTTTTTACCACTCTATAAATTTGAATAAAAAGTGGTCTAAATGTCACACAAAATGGTATTAATAAAAACTACATCCTGCCCTGCAAAAAAAGACACCTTACACTGGTCTGTACATGAAATATAATATAAGGGTATGATATTATGGTGATGCAAAGAAATTGATGTTTCTTTCAAAATGTTTTATTTTTTTTAAATGCATTAAAACATGGGGAAATAAAAACTATATAAGTTTGGTAGTCGTTATTGTACTGACCCACAGAATATAGTGAACATACAGTTAGGTCAATATATATTTACCTGTTTACTGAAACATAGTTCTAGTTATAGTTATATAATGGACATGGACATAAAGTCCAGACTTTCAGCTTTCATTTGAGGGTATCCACATTAAAATTGAATGAAGGGTTTCAGCTCCTTTACTGCACCACCCTGATTTTAAAGGGACCAAAAGTAATTGGACAATTGACTCAAAGGCTGTTTCATGGGCAGGTGTGGGCAATTCCTTCATTATGTCATTCTCAATTAAGCAGATAAAAGGCCTGGAGTTGATTTTAGGTGTGGTGCTTCCATTTGGAAGATTTTGCTGTGAAGAAAACATGCGGTCAAAGGAGCTCTCCATGCAGGTGAAACAAGCCATCCTTAAGCTGCGAAAACAGAAAAAACCCATCCGAGAAATTGCTACAATATTATGAGTGGCAAAATCTACAGTTTGGTACATCCTGAGAAAGAAAGAAAGAAAGAAAGAAAGAAAGAAAGAAAGCAAGAAAGCACAGGTCAACTTATCAATGCAAAAAGACCTGGATGTCCACGGAAGACAACAGTGGTGGATGATCGCAGAACAACACTCTCCAGGATGTAGGAGTATCAATATCCAAATCTACCATAAAGAGAAGATTGCATGAAAGTAAATACAGAGGGTTCACTTCACGGTGCAAGCCACTCACAAGCCTCAAGAATAAAAAGGCTAGATTGGACTTTGCTAAAAAAAACATCTAAAAAAGCCAGCACAGATCTCGAAGAATATTCTTTGGACAGATGAAAACAAGATCAACCTCTACCAGAATGATGGAAAGAAAAAAGTATGGCGAAGGCGTGGTGCAGCTCAAGATCCAAAGCATACCACATCATGTGTAAAACATGGCGGAGGCAGTGTGAAGGCTTGGTCATGCATGGCTGCCAGTGGCACTGGGTCACTAGTGTTTATTGATGATGTGACACAGGACAGAAGCAGCCGGATGAATTCTGAGGTATTCAGAGACATACTGTGTGCTCAAATCCTGCCAAATGCAGATGGACAATGACCCAAAACATAAAGCCAAAGCAACCCAGGAGTTTATTAAAACCAAGAAATGGAATATTCTTGAATGGCCAAGTCAGTCACCTGATCTCAACCCAATTGAGCAGCATTTCACTTGTTAAAGACTAAACTTCAGACAGAAAGGCCACAAACAAACAGCAACTGAAAATCACTGCAGTAAAGGCCTGGCAGAGCATTAAAAAGGAGGAAACACAGCGGCGTCTGGTGATGTCCATGAGTTCAAGACTTCAGGCAGTCATTGCCAACAAAGGGTTTTCAACCAAGTATTAGAAATTAACATTTTATTCACAATTAATTAATTAATTAATTAATTAATTACTTTTGAGCCCCTGAAATGAAGTCTTAGGCAAGCAAACAAGCTGATACAGATTATGTGCCAGCCCAAAGAAAAGTACAATACCAGCAAATAAGTATAATAAATTAAAACATAGCTTTTAATAAATACATATGAAAAATCTCTACTATCAAGTAGATAACTAAAGATAAATACCACCAATATAGTTGTACATAGGTCAACCAATGTAGTTATACATACAGTCATATGAAAAAGTTTGGGCACCCCTATTAATCTTAATCATTTTTAGTTCTAAATATTTGGGTGTTTGCAACAGCCATTTCAATTTGATATATCTAATAACTGATGGACACAGTAATATTTCAGGATTGAAATGAGGTTTATTGTACTAACAGAAAATGTGCAATATGCATTAAACCAAAATTTGACCGCTGCAAAAGTATGGGCACCTCAACAGAAAAGTGACATTAATATTTAGTAGATCCTCCTTTTGCAAAAATAACAGTCTCTAGTCGCTTCCTGTAGCTTTTAATCAGTTCCTGGATCCTGGATGAAGGTATTTTTGACCATTCCTCTTTACAAAACAATTCCAGTTCAGTTAAGTTTGATGGTCGCCGAGCATGGACAGCCCGCTTCAAATTATCCCACAGATGTTCAATGATATTCAGGTCTGGGGACTGGGATGGCCATTCCAGAACATTGTAATTGTTCCTCTGCATGAATGCCTGAGTAGATTTGGAGCTGTATTTTGGATCATTGTCTTGCTGAAATATCCATCCCCGGCGTAACTTCAAATTCGTCACTGATTCTTGTACATTATTCTCAAGAATCTGCTGATACTGAGTTGAATCCATGCGACCCTCAACTTTAACAAGATTCCCGGTGCCAGCATTGGCCACACAGCCCCAAAGCATGATGGAACCTCCACCAAATTTTACAGTGGGTAGCAAGTGTTTTTCTTGGAATGCTGTGTTTTTTTGACGCCATGCATAACGCCTTTTTGTATGACCAAACAACTCAATCTTTGTTTCATCAGTCCACAGGACCTTCTTCCAAAATGAAGCTGGCTTGTCCAAATGTGCTTTTGCATACCTCAGGCGACTCTGTTTGTGGCGTGCTTTCAGAAACGTCTTCTTTCGCATCACTCTCCCATACAGCTTCTCCTTGTGCAAAGTGTGCTGTATTGTTGACCGTTGCACAGTGACACCATCTGCAGCAAGATGATGCTGCAGCTCTTTGGAGGTGGTCTGTGGATTGTCCTTGACTGTTCTCACCATTCTTCTTCTCTGCCTTTCTGATATTTTTCTTGGCCTGCCACTTCTGGGCTTAACAAGAACTGTCCCTGTGGTCTTCCATTTCCTTACTATGTTCTTCACAGTGGAAACTGACAGGTTAAATCTCTGAGACAACTTTTTGTATCCTTCCCCTGAACAACTATGTTGAACAATCTTTGTTTTCAGATCATTTGAGAGTTGTTTTGAGGAGCCCATGATGCCACTCTTCAGAGGAGATTCAAATAGGAGAACAACTTGCAATTGGCCACCTTAAATACCTTTTCTCATGATTGGATACACCTGGCTATGAAGATCAAAGCTCAGTGAGGTTACAAAACCAATTTTGTGCTTCAGTAAGTCAGTAAAAAGTAGTTAGGAGTATTCAAATCAATAAAATGATAAGGGTACCCAAATTTTTGCAGCGGTCAAATTTTGGTTTAATGCATATTGCACATTTTCTGTTAGTACAATAAACCTCATTTCAATCCTGAAATATTACTGTGTCCATCAGTTATTAGATATATCAAATTGAAATGGCTGTTGCAAACACCCAAATATTTAGAACTAAAAATGATTAAGATTAATAGGGGTGCCCAAACTTTTTCATATGACTGTAGATCACAATACACGAGATCTATCCAGGAATACATGCAACATGCATATATCCTACCAAACAGATATCGGTGTTAGCAGAGAGATATAAGTAAATAAATCAGTTTGATCTCACCACTCCGCTGAGTAAATCAATCAGTTCGATCTCATTGCTCTGCTGGTTCATGTAGTTCGCATGTATATCAGGAGGTCAGTCCTTGAAGGTGCCAGGTCCCATACATACCCTAACTCACCCTCAGTTCTCACTTCTGACCCCCAAAACTCCCGCCCTGACAAGTGCAGTACCAATTCCACTGTCCCTGAAAAAGCAATGTCCCTAAATGTCCCATGTCCCCTGAAATGAAGGGATTGTGTGTAATAAATGCTTTAGTTCCTCACATTTTTATTCATTCATTTTGTTCAACCCACCGAATTAAAGCTGAAAGTCTGTACTTCAACTGCATCTGAATTGTTTTATTCAAAATTCATTGTGGTAATGTACAGAACCAAAATTAGAAAAATGTTGTCTCTGTCCAAATATTTATGGACCTAACTGTATGTTAGTTCTACATGATGTGTGAGAAGAAGGGGAAAGGGAGGAGATTTTGCTGTCGAATTTTGCAAAACAGACTTCTATGATCGCTGTGATTTGCTAAAACAAGCAATAAGATGGATAGTGCATACGAATGTGATAGGGTTAATGGGTCTATTTTTTTCTACTTGCATATACTGGGTGGATTATTTAAGAAACCACCCAGTTGAACAGGGCAGCAGTTAGTTACTAGTAGTAGTTAGTTTACCCAGCAGAAGAGTGGAGCAGCAAACATGGACACTCAGGATGGTGCAAAACAAGAACTTTACTCAAACAGTGGGGCACTAACTTGGTCAGCACAGCACAGGCACAAAACTTGGCCATTACTATACAATGCACAGACTCTTGGTGGTTGCTGCAATCAGTCAAAGATATTTAGTACTCACAAGGAGGCTCAATCTCTTAAAAAATGGGGATTCCCTCCTCACTCCTGTTTGAGTTTGTTTTGTCTATCCTTCTGTTGTGAGGACTCTTTTTCTGCCTTTGGTTCCTGTTGGAACAAAATACAAAGGTTAAAACTCCTTGTCTGTCTTTCCTGCCTCTGCTGCTTGCTCTGCTTACCAGCAGGGAAAGACCTTCTTTTCAGCTGTTGCTTATAATGGGCGGGCAGACAAGTCCACTGCCTTTAATGTCCGCATTGAACCCTTGCAGCTATGTAAGCCTTGCATTGCTTGTTTTATTGCGATGCACGGCATTTTCTGCTACTTCTCTCCTGCTCCCGTGTGTGGAGGCGTTAGAGTCCAGAGTACGCTGGTTTGCAAATGTGATGACATCACTGAACCTCCTTTGGGTATCCAGAGTCAGGTCTCTCATTCTTCCCCTTGACTGTATTATCAATGGGAGGGGTTGAACTGCAAGGAAATCTTTTTTCCCTTAACTTCCTCCATTTTTTTCATAAAATCTGTGTGAGGCAGCCTTTTTCTTCCAAAAAAAAAAGTGAAGACAAATAAAGGGCTTTTATTCTCTGTGTAACATGTCACAGGTAGTGGGAGAGTCTTTGCTCTCCATTTTTTCTATATGTCAGACTGATGTCGTCTGCTGCAGAGGCAGTTCCTTGGGTGCTATGGCATCTTTACCCCCTGCAGAGAGAAGTCCTGATGGCCTGGAATCACAAAACAAGCGGACTAGACAGAAGTTTTTTTCCTGTCTCAAGAAGCCCGCTCGTCCCTCAGGTGGTGGATTCTGCTAAGAGACAGAAAGTCCATAGTCCAGCCTCGCTGGACCCTCTTGACTACGGATGCATCACTCATAGGTTGGGGAGCCCACCTAAACAATCTTCCAGCCCAAGGGTCTTGGAATTTCCTCGAGAAAATGATATCATCCAATTGGAGAGAACTGTAAAACAGTGAATATAAACTTTATATTAAGGTGGATTTATACACACGTGGACAAAATTGTTGGTACCCCTCGTTTAATGAAAGAAAAACCCACAATGGTCACAGAAATAACTTGAATCTGACAAAAGTAATTTGCCAAACTACATGTTGACAAGCCACAAAGCTTCTGGGAGAATGTTCTATGGACAGATGAGACAAAAATCAAAATTTTTGGCAAGGCACATCAGCTCTTTGTTCACAGATGGAAAAATGAAGCATATCTTGAAAAGAACACTGTCCCTACTGTGAAACATGGAGGAGGCTCTGTTATGTTCTTGGGCTGCTTTGCTGCATCTGACACTGGATGTCTTGAATCTGTGCAGGATACACTGAAATCTCAAGACTATCAAGGGATTCTAGAGAGAAATGTGCTGCCCAGTGTCAGAAAGCTTGGTCTCAGTCGCAGGTCATGGGTCTTGCAACAGGATAATGACCCAAAACACACAGCTAAAAACACCCAAGAATAACTAAAAGGAAAACATTGGACTATTCTGAAGTGGCCTTCTATGAGCACTGGCTTAAATCCTATTGAGCATCTTTGGAAGGAGCTGAAACATGCCGTCTGGAAAACGCACCTTTCAAACCCGAGACATCTGGAGCAGTTTGCTCATGAGGAGTGGGCCAAAATACCTGTTGAGAGATGCAGAAGTCTCATTGACAGTTACAGGAATCGTGTGATTGCCTCAAAAGGTTGTGCAACAAAATATTAAGTTAAGGGTACCATCATTTCTGTCCAGGCCTGTTTCATGAGTTTTCTTATTTAAAAAATTCTATTGAAGCATGGTTGAAAAGCAATGTCTGACTT
Source organism: Leptodactylus fallax (assembly GCA_947044405.1). Taxonomy (NCBI): domain Eukaryota; kingdom Metazoa; phylum Chordata; class Amphibia; order Anura; family Leptodactylidae; genus Leptodactylus; species Leptodactylus fallax. The sequence continues at coordinate 4,578,024 of CAMRHE010000141.1, forward strand.
TCATTTGTTCATTTTCATAGAATTTTTATATATTATTACTTTTGTCAGATTCAAGTTATTTCTGTGACTATTATGGGTTTTTATTTCATTAAACGAGGGCTACCAACAATTTTGTCCACGTGTGTATCAACTCACCCCACCTGGATAGAACTGGTATGCCCACCACACCTCACATTCCTGTGAGATTCCTGTGCTCGTCCAGGAGGTATGAATACGGGTGTGGAAGGGGGTCATATAACCTATAGTAACAACATGGCTGTGTGTAAGATCACAGGTGTTGTATTCGGTATGCCAGGAGGTGGGATGGAATACACAGTGAACTGATCATTATCACCCACAAGACCAGTTCTTTTGTGTACGAGAACAACAAAGGACAACATATTCCAACTTTCCTTATCTGGAAATATACAAAGACATTCCATCAGAAAAGTACAATTATCTAATGGTGTGACCAATCATGTTGGGCTACATTATAATCAATGGCTATAATGTGAATAAAAAGAGGCTTCAGAGATTATAGAGTTTTAGAAGTTCTCATCACCAGAAGTCCTGCATCCAGACCAGACTACTAACCATCAGAACAAGCAGACTTACTATGTCTCTCTCTCTCTTTACCTCATCTCCCTCCTTCTCTCTCCTAAGTTCTCCCTTTGTTCTCTTTCCTATTACTGCTGCCCCTCTCCTCAACTGACATATCTAACCCCCTCCTCTTATGTCTTATTAAGTATACGTGGGTCAAGGAATTGTGTATGTGTGAGTGCATGTACAATAACCATATTGTTGTGAGTGGGTTTAATGTACCATTTAAGTTAACCGAGTTTGTATTCTTGGTACTATATTGTGAAGTTGTATTTACTGTGTTCTGCTTTATACATATAAGTATGCATAGTCTAGACATTGTACTGTGAATTTATGTTTACTTTGTACTGTCTTATACTTAACATTTACTATATTAGTATTAGTTAATAAAAATATTTTATTATCCTACACCAAGCATACACTATCATATTGTGGAAGGTTATAGTATAATATATACTGTACCTATATAAAACAAGGGAAAAGAAGATATAAAATGAATAATTAATATTAGTTATTGATATCATAATTAGATATTAATAACCGATATTGATTCCCCTTTTACAGGTTCATAGTAATACATCTCTAGAATAATATTATTTACCCCATTGTTCCAATAAACTGGACTAAAAATACAAGTATTGAGTAGCACTCTACCACATGGTCCTTGTGTTGACCTAACTAGTGGCCCTTTTTTCTGATGAGAAATGATTACATTCACAAATAACTAAGATGTAGACATTCAAGAATGAATGGGCAGGGCAATTCTGGGTGGCACAACAATTGCATCTAGGTGTGGCTGAAGATATTTACCAAGCATGAATGTGTAACATTAATTGAACTGATATTACCAGACATGGTTCACGTAACTTGCATTAATTTCCTCAGGTGAGGGATGGAGCCTTCAATGGCTGAACAACATTTCCTTTCAAAACCTACAAAGGGTTTAACAAATCATTAACACATATTCAGATTTTTTGAGCCAAAGTCAGGAGTGGATTGAGCAGAAGGGAGAAGTATAAGATCGTTTTCTATATTTCCCATTCATTTTGTAGCCACTCTTGGCTTTGGCTCAAAAAAATGCAGCAAAATCTGCAACAAAAAATGCTTTGTTTCTCGCCACCTGGGGCCTCAGCCTCAGATTGGTCTCCCTGACCTCATATATTCAAAGGATAAAATTACAAGGTTTGGATAGCCATAGATATATGGATTTGTAATGTGTTGCATTGCCTTAATCCTGTAGTGATCAGCCTGTTTTGCGTTTTTTTGAGATAAAGTCAGGAGTGGCTTTGTAAAGTAATGGAAAATGTAAAGGAAGCACTTAGATGTTTCCCTTCTGTTAAATACATTCCTGGCTCAAAAACTGCAGCAAAATCAGCAACAAAAAAACACTGTGTTTCTGCAACAATCGCAGCAAAATCTGTCTGTGGCTAAGGCCCCATTTTGCGTCCCGCTGAAAAAAGTGCTGCGGAAAAAACCGCGGCGGCAACACATCGCGGTTTCTCCCACATCACTTTTCACAGAAAGTCTGCAGAGGTTTCCTCTTTTCTGGTTCTATTATACCCATCGGGAAACTGCCGGCGTTTCCATAGCTATAATTAACATGCTGCGGTTTCCAAAAGGCCCCACGTACCGAGCCACAGCCTAAACTGCAGGGAAAACTGCAGCAGAAACGCATCGCAGTCTTTCCAGCAGTGCTTTTTACAAAAAATCCACAGATTTTTTTTTTCCACAAAGTGTGGATGGGATTAGCCAGCATTTTTTTCTGCTGCGTTTCTGAAGCGTGGTGCCTTAGCCTAAATGTACTTTTTCCATCAATACAGAGGTATGGCTTGCACCATTTTGGGTTACATATAGCAAGTTGATTAACTTTTATCAACTCTTTCTGGGAGGGAATACAAAAAAAACAGCAATATCACCATTTTAAGCTATAAATTTTGTGTTTTTCACTGTGCAGTCTAAATAGCATTTATTCTGTGGGTCAAACAAAGTTTTACTACTTTTGCACGTTAAAAACTCTTTCTCTTATACCAAAAATTGCTTTTACATCGCTGCTTTCCAAAATTCATAGTTTTTTATTTTTATTTGTGTGATGGCACTTTTTTGTACAGAAATACAGTGGGGAAAAAAGTATTTAGTCAGCCACCAATTAAAGATGTATACTGTACAGTATACTTTTTTTTCAGGATGCCTCTTCATAGAAAGAAGCATAGTTGACTATGGTTTCTATACAGTAAAAAAAGTATACCAGCATATACAGTGGGGAAAAAAAGTATTTAGTCAGCCTCCAATTGCGCAAGTTCTCCCACTTAAAAAGATGAGAGAGACCTGTAATTGACATCATAGGTAGACCTCAACTATGAGAGACAAAACGAGAAAACAAATCCAGAAAATCACATTGTCTGATTTTTTAAGAATTCATTTGCAAATTATGGTGGAAAATCGTTGATTGTAATGTCAATCTGTATTCCCTTAGTCCAGACAGCAGCACAATATGGGGTATCTCTGCCCCTGTGTGTTGTTTAGGACAGGTGGAACCTTTAATTAGCACCAAAAAGGTGCCTCCTACTAGCCCTATAAGAGGGCACAAGAGACCTCCCTCCACTGTGTAAATTATAAAGTAACAGGAAACAAGCTTCTAGGGAGGGAAGCCTTGTGCTGCTGTCTGGACTAAGGGAATACAGATTGACATTACAATCAACGATTCCCCTTACGTCCGACAGCAGCACAATATGGGGAGATACAGTGGGGGAAAAAAAGTATTTAGTCAGCCACCAATTGTGCAAGTTCTCCCACTTAAAAAGATGAGAGAGGCCTGTAATTGTCATCATAGGTAGACCTCAACTATGAGAGACAAAATGAGAAAACAAATCCAAAAAATCACATTGTCTGATTTTTAAAGAATTTATTTTCAAATTATGGTGGAAAATAAGTATTTGGTCAATAACAAAAGTTAATCTCAATACTTTGTTATATATCCTTTGTTGGCAATGACAGAGGTCAAACGTTTTCTGTAAGTCTTCACAAGGTTGGCACACACTGTTGCTGGTATGTTGGCCCATTCCTCCATGCAGATCTCCTCTAGAGCAGTGATGTTTTGGGGCTGTCGCTGGGCAACACGGACTTTCAACTCCCTCCAAAGGTTTTCTATGGGGTTGAGATCTGGAGACTGGCTAGGCCACTCCAGGACCTTGAAATGCTTCTTACGAAGCCACTCCTTCATTGCCCTGGCGGTGTGCTTGGGATCATTGTCATGCTGAAAGACCCAGCCACGTTTCATCTTCAATGCCCTTGCTGATGGAAGGAGGTTTGCACTCAAAATCTCACAATACATGGCCCCATTCATTCTTTCATGTATACGGATCAGTCATCTTGGTCCCTTTGCAGAGAAATAGCCCCAAAGCATGATGTTGCCACCCCCATGCTTCACAGTAGGTATGGTGTTCTTTGGATGCAACTCAGCATTCACTCTCCTCCAAACACGACGAGTTGTGTTTCTACCAAACAGTTCTACTTTGGTTTCATCTGACCATATGACATTTTCACAATATTCTTCTGGAACATCTAAATGCTCTCTATCAAACTTCAGACGGGCCCGGATATATAGCAGGGGGACACGTCTGGTACTGCAGGATCTGAGTCCCTGGCGGTGTAGTGTGTTACTGAGGGTAGCCTTAGTTATGTTAGCCCCAGCTTTCTGCAGGTCATTCACTAGTCCCCCCGTGTGGTTCTGGGATTTTTGCTCCGTTCTTGTGATCATTTTGACCCCACGGGGTGAGATCTTGCGTGGAGCCCCTGATCGAGGGAGATTATCAGTGGTCTTGCATGTCTTCCATTTTCTAATTATTGCTCCCACAGTTGATTTCTTCACACCAAGCTGCTTGCCTATTGCAGATTCAGTCTTCCCAGCCTGGTGCAGGTCTACAGTTTTGTTTCTGGTGTCCTTTCACAGCTCTTTGGTCTTCACCATAGTGGAGTTTGGAGTGTGACTGTTTGAGGTTGTGGACAGGTGTCTTTTATACTGATAAAAATGTCAAACAGGTGCCATTACTACAGGTAATGAGTGGAGGACAGAGGAGCCTCTTAAAGAAGAAGTTACAGGTCTGTGAGAGCCAGAAATCTTGCTTGTTTGGAGATGACCAAATACTTATTTTCCACCATAATTTGCAAATAAATTCTTAAAAAATCAGACAATGTGATTTTCTAGATATGTTTTCTCATTTTGTCTCTCATAGTTGAGGTCTACCTATGATGTCAATTACAGGCCTCTCTCATCTTTTTAAGTGGGAGAACTTGTACAATTGGTGGCTGACTAAATACTTTTTTTTCCCCACTGTAGCAAGTAATTCCCCTAGGGAGGGTTTTCTCGCCTTACAACGTCAAGGACTGACTGACCAAAGGCAGTTGTCTGGAAACTGCGGATGTCCAATGATAATGTTTAACAAAAGGTCAACTGAGATGACTATGATGCAGCCGCACAAATCTGGTCCAATGGTAAGGACCGATACTCAGCCAAAGAAGTCGACAACCCAGGTCGAGTGGCCGTAGAAAAACTGGAGGGAATAACTCCTGAATAAGAAAGGAAGACTTAATTGTCTCCTTGATCCATGTGGATAGAGTAGGCTTGGAAGCCTTGAGGCCTTTGTTTTTACCCTGCATGTTAATTAGTAGGCTTTCGGCCTTCTTAAGCGGTTGAGTGTGGAATAGGTAAATCCACAGACACCTTACCACATCTAAGGTGTTGAGCTTTTCTTCCTCCTCAGAGGTTGGAGAGGGGAAAAACACAGGTAACGAAATTAGCTGATTGCTATTATAGTATGAGGGGACCTTAGGGATAAACCCAGGTAAACCTAAGGTGCACCCTATCTGCAAAAACAAAATGTACGGTTCTCTAGAAGAGAGGGCCTGGAGCACCCCTACTCTTTGGCAGATATAATAGCCAACAAAAAAGTGGTTTTGTAGGCTAAATATTTTATCTCCGTAGTCTCCAAGGGTCCAAATGGAGGACCGCACAGGCCTGTAATGACTACCGCAAGGTCCCACTGGGGATGATACTGAGGGCTTTAGCCTCATTGCCCCTTTAAGGAACCTTGCAACCAGAGGATCCTGAGACAGATGTCTGTTCAAATGAGCGGAGAGGGCCGCAATCTGCACTTTCAAAGTGGCAGGGGCAAGGCCCTTATCCAAACTGTCCTGAAGAAAATATCAGCCGTTGAAGGTTCTAGATTATTAATACCCTTCTTGGAGCACCACTCCATGAAAATCTTGGCTGTCCTCTGGTAGTTCTTATTGGTAGATTCTGCTCTTGCAGAATAAAAGGTCTTCAGGACGGCCTCTGACAGTCCTCTATCCTGCTGTAGGGACTGCTCAACCTCCAGGCTGTCAGGTTGAATCTCCAGAGATCCTGGAACTTCAGAGATCCTTGGGAAACCAGGTTCTGGATGGGGGGAAGCCTCCAATATATCCCTCGACTCATCTCCATTAGTTGGGAAAAAACAAGCTCTTTTTGGCCAGAATGGAATGATGGCTATCACAGAGACTTGGTCCTGTCTGATTTTCATTAATACCTTTGGTATTATTGGAATTGGAGGGAAGATGTATGCCAGCCTGGACCTCCAAGGGATGGACAGGGCATCCACTGCCAAGGGATTGTCCTCCTGGTAAAGGGAACAGAACTTCTCCACCTTGGCGTTGAGTCGGGTTGCCATGAGGTCTATTTCTGGAAGACCCCTGTTCAGGGTAATCTGATGAAAGACTTCTGGATTGAGTGACCATTCTCCTGATACGGCATAACCCCGACTCAACCGATCCGCTACTATGTTCAGGGAGCCCTTGATGTGAACTGCGGATAAATGGGTTAGATTTTTCTCTGCCCATGTAAATATCAGATCTGCCTCTCTAAGGAGGGTTGGTGATCTGGTGCCTCCCTGTCTGTTCACGTACAGCACTGTGGTCATGTTGTCTGACCGGATTTTGACTGCTCTTCCCCTGGGAAGAGGCAAGAAATAGAGTAAGGCACAATATACGGCTCTGAGCTCCTTCCAGTTGGACGAGGTCCTTTTTTCAAGAGCGCTCCAGACTCCCTTTATGGAGTTTTCGTCCAATGGGCTCCCCATCCCAAGAGGGATGCATCTGCAGTCAACAGGGTCCAAGAAGGTTGGACCGTGGACCTTCCGTCTTTCAGGTGCAACCACCACTTGAGGGAAAGACGGGTCCTGGGGGAGAGTTGAATCTTCTTGCTGAATGTAAGAAGGGAGCGATCCCAAGCCTCTAGTAACTCCTTCTGGAGGGGACGTAAGTGCCACAAGGCCCATGGGACTGCCTCCACTGAGGAAGACATCAAGCCCAGGATCTTCATCAATGTTCTGATGGAGGCTATCGGCTTTTTGAAGAGGTGCCGGACTGGCGCAACCAGCTTCTCCTTCCTTGCTGGTGTCAAGGAGATTTGCAGGCGGACTGAATCTAGGAAGTAGTTTTCTCAGAGGAACTTCCTTTGAGTTGAAGGGATCGTTTTTGACTTCTCCCAATTTCTAAGCCATCACAGACTCTGAAGGCTGTCTGTAGGTACTGGAGCAGAACAGACTCTGACTGGGCCTTTATCAACCAGTCGTCTAGATAAGGCACCAAGAATATCCCCTGAAGCCTGAGGGCGGCCGTTATGGGGGCCACTACCTTTGTAAAGGTGTGGGAAGCAGAGGAGATCCCGAAGGGTAGTGCTGTGAATTGAAAGTGCTTCCTGTGGCCGGAAACTACTACGGCAATCCTTAGAAAAAAACCTTCTGTGTGGAGGTAAATAGAAATATGCAAATGGGCGTCTTTTATATCCAAAGTCACAAAAAACATCGCCTTAGAGGAGAAAGGTGGCGACAGACTTTATGGTTTCCCTACGGAAGCGCTTCTTTTTGATGAAGCGGTTGAGGTACCTTAAGTCTATGATCATTCTCCACTTGTCTGCCGGTTTTGGCATCAGGAAGACGGGAGAATAGACACTGGATCCTTCTTCTAGAGAAGGGACTTCCACCAGGGCTCCCTTGTGAATGTACTCTCGGATGGAGCATTCCAATGTAGTCTGCTGCATTGTAGGGAGGCTGCGAGTTAACACAAACCGATCCTGAGGAGGACGGAGGAACTTGATTGCATAACCTCTTTGGATTACCTACCGGACCCATGGGTCTCGAATTTTTCCCTGCCCGCAGTTGAGAAAGTGGGAGACACGACCTCCGACAAGAATCTCGGCCACAGGAAAACTGCTTCTGATGTCAAAAGCTAGGCTTGACTTTTTTATCATCAGACTTCGGAATCTCCGGCCGGCGTCTCTAGAGGAATAACTAGAGCCTCTCTGGACTGCCTTCCACGACGAGGCGGATAGCCTCTACCACAGCCAGAGCCAGACCTACCTCTGAAGGCCTGGGGTAAAGTTTTACCCTTCTTGTCGGCCAAGCCCTCTAGGATCTCGTCTAGGGCACAGCCAAAGACTCTACCCGGCTCAAAGGGTAATGCGCACAAATTATACTTTGAGGGGAACACAGCTCTCCAAGGTTTTAACCATAGAGGTCTTCCTGCTGCAGTGTTCTTGGTAAGTGCCAGGGATTTGGCCGCCAGCCTTAATTGATGGTGGGAGGTTTCCGTTAAATATTCAGCTGCTAGGGAAACTGAGCCTAGAAACCCTAGCAGCTCGTCTCTGGAGACTTCCAGAGTCGGTCACTTTCGAGGTGGACCAGGTCAGTACATAATTTGGCTGACACTTCACAGGACGCAACCGCCACAGCAGTCTTGGGCGAGGCAGCTGAATAAGCCTTCTTGAAGGTATTGTCGAAGCGCCTGCCATGGCGTCATGCAGATTTGCTCCATCATCTGATGGTACCTTAGTGCGGTAGGACAGTTTAACCACCGCCATATCCACCTTGGGAGGAGGACCCCATTGATCCCATTGAGCAACTGGGAATAAAGCGCCGAACCTCCTAGGAACCACAAGAGGTTTTTCAGGACTTCTCCACTCTGAGGACATTAATTTTTGTAATGTCTGGTCCACTTGGAAGACCCTAGGCCCTCTATAGGTGGACGTGGAGGCTTCCCCGTCAACATCACGATCCTTAGACCGGATGGACTTCAGCAGCCGGCTTAATTTTTCGAGTGGAAGCACGGCCTGCTGGGATCTTCAGTGGAATCGTCAGATGAGAGTGTCTCGTCCACTATCTGATAATCTTCATCCGAGATCCGTAAGGAAGATTGTGTCTCAATCTGCGGTCTCTTGGCAATCTGGGCGATGGAAGAACGAATCTCCTTTAAGAGACTCCTCATATAGTCCTTTACCCAAGTAACAACCTCTTATAGAAGGTACTTCCGGCGGAGGTCCGCGACACTGGTGACAGCAGGTAAAATCATAGCCGTCAGGTAAAGGGGTATTGCAATCCAAACACATTAGGTGTTTCAAGTTTAGAGGAATTTTTCCTCCTAAGCGCATCGCCATTACGTGATGCAGAAGATGACATCTGAAACATCAAACAGCCACGTGACACTGAAACAGGGAAGATCGCCAAGCATCGCATAAAAACCCAAGGGGTACTTTTTTTTTTTTTTTTTTTTTTTTGAATCGATCACTTGAAGAGAGAAAAAAACCGTCAGAAAAAAACCAGCCACCGCAACCCGCAGCAGAGGAGCTAGAAACCACTCACTCAACAAATAAAGGACTGCATTCAGACCTTTTAAATGTAATCCAGCAGCGAGGGGAGGAAGCCAACAAAGAAACATTTATACAGCACCAAAACAAGTCAAACGCCATAATGGAACATAGAGGAGCATAAGCCTAAGCCAGAGGCTCAAAATACAAGCAGCAAAAATCAATTCTATATTTTGCCTTTAAATTGTAAATTTCCAAACTTACCGCACTTTTTCCGAGAAAACCGGAAGTAGGGCGCGGTGGTGCGCAAAGGCTTCCTTCCCCTGGGAACACGGGAACGGAGAAAAGTTCCGGCCGAGGAGGTTCCCCGCTTACTTCCGGGATCGTGCTGCCTGCAGATGGATGCCGGATAATGCCTGCGCTGCGGTGCGAAGGCCCGAAGGACCGGAGGTTTTTTCTTTGGGACCGAGGTACCCCAAAAAGGTAAGCCAGGAGTAAATAAAACCCCTAGCAACGGGAGGTCACAAGAGACCTCCGTCCACCTGTTCCACACAGGATAGAAAAAAACACAGTGGAGGGAGGTCTCTTGTGCCCTCTTATAGGGCTAGTAGGAGGCACCTTTTTGGTGCTAATTAAAGGTTCCACCTGTCCTAAACAACACACAGGGGCAGAGATACCCCATATTGTGCTGCTGTCGGACGTAAGGGGAATAAGTATTTGGTCAATAACAAAAGTTCATCTCAATACTTTGTTATATATCCTTTTTTGGCAATGACAGAGGTCAAACGTTTTCTGTAAGACTTCACAAGGTTGGCACACACTGTTGCTGGTGTGTTGGCCCATTCCTCCATGCAGATAATGCTGTGTGGGGGGCACTGTTGAGCATATAATACTATCTGGGGCCACTGTTGAGCATATTTTACTGTTTATTGACCGTAACCGGTTCGGGGGGGGCCCCATGTCAAATGTTCGCCTTGGAGCCCAGCCATTCCTAGTTACGCCACTGGCCTGACACCATCTGTCAAGCATGGTGGAGGTAATGTGATGGTCTGGGGTTGCTTTGGTGCTGGTAAAGTGGGAGATTTGTACAAGGTAAAAGGGATTTTGAATAAGGAAGGCTATCACTCCATTTTGCAACACCATGTCATACCCTGTGGACAGCACTTGATTGGAGTCAATTTCATCCTACAACAGGACAACGACCAAAAGCACACCTCCAAATTATACAAGAACTATTTAGGGAAGAAGCAGGCAGCTGGTATTCTATCTGTAACGGAGTGGCCAGCGCAGTCACCAGATCTCAACCCCATTGAGCTGCTGTGGGAGCAGCTTGACCGTATGGTACGCAAAAAGTGCCCATCAAGCCAATCCAACTTGTGGGAGGGGCTTCTGGAAGCATGGGGTGAAATTTCTCCAGATTACCTCAGCAAATTAACAGCTAGAATGCCAAAGGTCTGCAATGCTGTAATTGCTGCAAATGGAGCATTCTTTGAGTTTGAAGGAGAAAATTATTTCCAATAAAATCATTATTTCTAACCTTGTCAATGTCTTGACTATATTTTCTATTCATTTTGCAACTCATTTGATAAATAAAAATGTGAGTTTTCATGGAAAACACAAAATTGTCTGGGTGACCCCAAACCTTTGAACGGTAGTGTAAATAGCTAAAAATTCCATCTAGTTTTAAAGATTTTCTCTAACTATCTTAGTGGTGAAATCTGTTGTCTTGATTGGTTGCCAATGGATATGACCACAAATGTAGAAACTTTCAGGAACCCAGCCATGATTTTTTTATTGTAGCTGGGATATCAGGCAGATACACAACATGTATCAGAAAATATCACAGCCACAATAAGGAAATCATGGCTGATTATCTGACCTTAGAATGGTCCTGCATTCATGGTTGTATCCACTGGCAACCGATCAAGACAACAATTTGAGACCAAAAGATATTTAGAGAAAATATTTAAAACTCTATAAAATGTTAAATTACTTATATTTGCAAAAATATTTAACTTTTAATTATCTGCAAATTTAAAAATGGTTATGTTCATGGGAATATCCTTTTAAGCTAAGCCGGTTTCACATGACTAAAGATAGACTGAGAAACTTGGTTTATGCATCGGGAGGATTTACCAGCCAAAACCCGGCTTAGCTGAACTGACATGCGTGAACTTGGCCATGGAAGAGTGAAGTGATCAGGCGTTACCTTTTAGAAGCTGAGTATATTTGATGGTAAGCTTTCGGAAGTACTAGCTCCCTTCATCAGACATGGTGTTATACAAGAAACTGAAAATTCACAGATTTTTTTATACCTTAAAGACATGGACCTTCAAAGGATCTTAAAATCCTTAAAAAAACCAAAATGCAATCTAAGTAGAGAAGTTATTTACAAGAGGTCAAAAAATAAACAACCTGGAAAGTTGTGGTGCGTGACGGAAGGATTACTAATTCTTGCTGTTTGCTGTCACGTGGTGATTTGTGACCCTCTCAGTTCATACATAGTGTGACATGAAACTGGCATAAATATTAAGTCCAAATTGCAGAGTTTGAAATTTTTGCATTAACTTATATTTCCATTCTTTCCTCTCCCTCTGATCTCCTGCTGATCTCCCTCTGATCCCAGGGCATTCAGTTTGTTAAGAAGGTCAGTGGTGTCCTGGATATAATAATGCCCTGGGCCATCTACCTGAGGGTACCATTTTGGCCACCATGGATGTGGAATCCCTGTATACCAACATTCCCCACAAGGATGGAGTTGCAGCATGTCGGGTACACCTGGAAAAACAAAACCTCCCAATAGAACCTGTAACGCAGCTCATACAATTCATCCTTAGCCACAACCATTTTACCTTTGGAGAGGATCTATATCTACAGTGAATGGGAACTTCAATGGGGACCAGATGTGCACCCCAGTATGCAAATCTCTTTATGGCAGAACTTGAAGGAGCATATTTATCAACATGCACCACCAAACCTATGATTTACCTTCGTTATATCGATGATATTCTTGTCATCTGGACTGCAGATGAAGAGGCCCTACTTCAATTCCATAATGACTTCAATGACTTTCCCCCTACCATCAACCTTAAACTTAGTTATTCAGAGAGTGAAATCCACTTTCTGGATACCACAATATACATCAAAGACCACCAGCTACTTACATTGATATACCACAAACCCACAGACAGAACGGCCTACCTGAGAAACAACAGCTTCCACCCCAAGCACACAAGACTATCTATTATTTACAGCCAGGCTATACGATAATGAGTCAAGTGCCGACTTAGCACTTGCAGAGATGTGACATAGCTTCAAACGCTGTTTTTACAGCGATTAGACTCATCTATCTCTAGGCATATGAAAGGGAATGGATATTTATCAAACATTGTTTTCACAACGATCCCCCTTTCTCTTTAAAGCTAGGCTGCAAAGGGAGAGGCAGTATACACGCTGATATCAGCGCTAAACAACACCTCCCCCACTGTCAGCACGTGCTAGTAGCAGGCACATTATTCACTGTTTGGGAGGAGAGCTCCACCAGATGGAACACCTCCACACAGTGAATAGATAATGCGCTTTCCTGTCTCTGAGCTTAGATAGTGAAAGAAAAGGCAGTACACACGCTGATACCATACTGGAGCTAAACTTTACTTCCCCGCTATCAGCTGTGATTTACTAGCAGGCACATTATTTACCATCTATGAGGAGAGCTCCAGGAGATAGGAACACCTCCCTACAGGGAATGGTTAAAGCTTTTTATTACCTCTGATGAATCTCTCTGTGAACAGTGAGGGGAGAAAGGCATGTCAGGTTGATGAATTATATACACAAACAAGTTTTCAATCATTGAACCTTAGTTCAATGCTATACCTCTGTCTCCAACTAATAAAGGAGACAGGAAGAATAGTCACTCTATTATAAACATCTAACAACTATGTTTATATAGTATAGTGTGACCAGCTTTTGATCTCTATGTTTAGTGGGATTAAAATTTTGCCTTCTTTTGCCTAGTCATCACATAAATTAGTGTGGTAACTTACTGGTGCTATCAATTGGTGATATACAACATTTATAATATATGTTGGTAGAATCAATACTACCTATATTTGCTATACTTTATGTATTCACCAGCATGGTATCAGGTTAGCTATATTTAGTGTAGTTGGTGTAGAGGTCAATACATCTAGCACCTGTTTTTTTTTTTTTTTTAACATATCCAACTAGCTCTATATTTTCAGCATTTTATCTGAAAGGAATGCAGTCTATGATATGTACTTACATACTGTACATTACTCGCTCGTGGTATCTCTTCTCTAACAATAGAATCCACAGAGATCTTTCTTTAGCTAGCCTGAGTAACTACCAGCATAGTCCTACTGGGTTGGTTAGGATCATACGTTTTTATATTTGTTTGAATAAAGATAAAAATTTTAAAAGTGTTCTTTCAGGCAAACCTTGCATTATTATTTTAGGACACAAACTTTTCTTCACCACTTGTTTTGTCAAGTTTGTAGCTATATCAGACTATATGATACAATCATGTTTGCTACAACAAAGCAGACCTGGACAAGCACCTCCTGGATCTGAGGACGAAATTTCTTCGATTGGGATACAAACCAAAAGTGACGGACAACCAATTAAACAAAGCGGCAGCCATTAACATAGACAGTCTGCTCACATATAAAGAGACCCAGAAAGAAGCCCGAGTGCCCCTAGTTGTCACTGACAACACACAGCTGGAGATCCTATGAAGGATTGCCAAGGAGTTCCAACCTGTGCTACATAGGGACAACAGACTCAAGGACATATTTCCAGTCCCCCCTCTCCTTTCCTTTCAGCAACCACCAAACCTATGGCGTAATTATTGTCCGGCGTGCCCTGAAGGCCCCAACTGAAAATGGCACCTCACCTTGCCTGCAAAACAGGTGCAAGACCTGCAGGCACATCCACACTGCTGACAGTGTACCTGTCCCACAGTCACAACAGGTGCACAAGATTAGGGGGACATTTTCCTGCAGGTCTTCCAATGTGGTGTATCTCATAATGTGTGTGCAGTGTCCCACCACAGGCCTCTATGTGGGGGAAACGGGGAAGAGACTTAGTCAGCTCATGAACTCACACAGATCCACCATTAATAACAGCAGAACTGATCTCCCAGTGGCCGCACATTTCTCCGGAGAAGACCACTCTATTGAAGATTTTCGGGTTGTGGTTTTAATGGGACATTTTAAGATGCAGAGGGAGAGGAAAGAATGGGAGTACAAGTTAATGCAAAAATTTCAAACTCTGCAATTTGGACTTAATATTCATGCCAGCTTCATGTCACACTATGTATGACCTGTGATTTGGACTTAATATTCATGCCAGTTTCATGTCACACTATGTATGAACTGAGGGTCACAAATCACCATGTGACAGCAAACAGATAGCAAGAATTAGTGATTCCTCCGTCATGCACAACTTTCCAGATTGTTTATTTTTTGACCTGTTGTAAATAACTTCTTTACTTAGATTGCATTTTGTTTTTTTAAGGATTCTAAGATCCTTGAAGGTCCATGTCTTTAGGGTATAAAAAAATCTGTGAATTTTCAGTTTCTTGTATAACACCATGTCTGATGAAGGGAGCTAGTACTTCTGAAAACTTACCATCAAATATACTCAGTTAGCCTCTAAAAGGTATCACCTGATTTCTTCACTCTTCCACTACTTTCAATGGCTAACACGGTACAACATTATACTACTATGAACTTGGCCATGTGAGACTGGACTTTATTCCCCATATCCTATTAGGAGGAGCACACCATGTTCACATGGAAAAGGCTAATATTGTTTTGGACAACCACAGCTCCTCCTCAGTTTAAGTTTAAGGAGAGCTGCTTATTAGTAGCAGATGTGTCTCCAAGAAACTTCTCTTGGCAACTCAGACTAACCAGACATAAAATAAAGCTTGGGCATTCTTGAAGAATAAAAGTGCCCTCTCACCTCAACTGCATGCAGGGTGCTTACTTCCTTGCTTACTCTCCTGCCTGAATAATAAAATGTTCTTCAGTCTGGTCCATGTGTCCTTACCTATGCATGTAAGGGGATTAATCTTTCTTTTCCCCATATCCATTGTGAGATTGTATATTTTTCTCTCCCTTGCTGTGCAAGATAGATAAAGTCTCTGCTCTTTGTAGCTGCTTACCTCTACTCTATGCCCTCCATGAATATTACTGTTTCTTTGTCTGTTTTTAACCTCTGCCTCCCTCTCTGAACAGTATACCTGTTAATCTGAGCTTATCCTTACAAAATATTTTATTATTGAAAAAAATAATTAGTATAAAATTGATTACTATAAAAAAAAAAAAAAAAACTTGTCTCACACAATACAGTGTCTCATATAGCTACCCTGATGAACCAATAAAAAACGTATGATTGCTGTGACATAGAGTGAAAAACTTTTTTGTTCTAAAAGCTAAAATTAGGTATGCCAATAATGGTTTAAAATGCTGTTGGGGGTAAAAGGGAGTCTGTCACCAGAACCCACCAAGCAGTGGCGTAACTAGGAATGGCTGGCCCCAAGGCGAACATTTGACATGGGGCCCCCCCCCCCCCGAACCGCTGCCCCCAATTGCCCCCCGGACCGCCCCCTCCAACCCTCCCCCCAAAAAAACCGCATTCCTGCGCACACTATTATGTGCCATAGTGGCCCGTGCACACAGTATCAAGCCCCATAGTGGCCCCTGCAAACAATATCATGTCCCATAGTAGCCCCTGCGCACACTATTATGTGCCATAGTGGCCCGTGCACACAGTATCATGCCCCATAGTGGCCCCTGCACACAGTATCATGTCCCATAGTGGCCCCTGCACACAGTATCATGTCCCATAGTGGCCCCTGCACACAATATCATGTCCCATAGTAGCCCCTGCACACAGTATCATGTCCCATAGTGGCCCCTGCACACAGTATCATATCCCATAGTGGCCCCTGCACACAGTATCATGTCCCATAGTGGCCCCTGCACACAGTATCATGTTCCATAGTGGCCCCTGCACACAGTATCATGCCCCATAGTGGCCCCTGCACACAGTATCATGCCCCATAGTGGCCCCTGCACACAGTATCATGTCCCATAGTGGCCCCTGCACACAGTATTTTGCCCCATAGTGGCCCCTGCACTGAGTATTTTGCCCCATAGTGACCCCTGCACACACTATTATTCCCTATAGTGGCCCCTGCACCCACTATTATTCCCCATAGTGGCCCCTGCACACAGTATTATTCCCCATAGTGGCCCCTGTACACACTATTATTCCCCATAGTGGCCCCTGCACACAGTATTATTCCCCATAGTGGCCCCTGCACACACTATTATATGTCCCATTGTGGACCACCCATGAACAATTATTATACTCTGGGGTCTTTTCAGACCCCAGAGTATAATGATCGGAGACCCAGGGGAGGATAGAAACATAAAAAAACAACGTTGCTTACCTGTTCCTTGCTCCGGTCCAGTCGCTGCTACTTCGGCCTTCTTCAATGTAGGACCAGGGCGGTGTCACGTGATGCGGGCCGGCGTCGCGACGCAAAATGACGTCCGCTGACGTCTGCGACGTCATCAAACAGGCCTGAAGCCTGGAGAAGCATAGGAGAGGTAAGTACATTGTTTTTTTATGTTCCCTCACCTCCCCTGGGCCTCCGATTATTATACTTTTCAAAGACCCCGGAGTATAATGGTAGCAGAGATTGTGGGGTTCGGCCCGTGGCCTCACATACCGATGCCCGCTCCTGCTCACAGCCGCCTCCGCAGAATCGGAAGCGCAGGCGGCCGTGAGCGGAACCCCGGGGAACGGTAAGTATATAGGGCCCGTTACCAGCTGGGGAAACGGCTTATTAAAAAAAAAAAAAAAAAAGCGCATCAGGGGCCTGCTGCTACCCCGATAGTTACGCCCCTGCCACCAAGTCAACCCAGCCCTGCAGATAGACAGGTTAGGTTCAGCTGAATGAAACAGTGTTTTCCCCTTCTGAATTGATGCCGATAGCTAGTATACAAAGTGCACACTAAAAGGTGTGTATCACATAATAGCAGGGTGAGAAAGTACAACTGGTTCTACAGAAACATTGCCTCATACAATGTCAACCTAGAAAGGAAAATAGTTATAATTGCAAAAGGAAAATTAAAACATTCTTTGATAAATGACATAGCCTACAAGTGACAAAGAACACATTGTTGAAATTTCAACATAGTATACAAATCCATAAAAATACCTCATCTCTAGCTTTAGGCAGACATTGAATGAGTTAACTGTATATGCAGTAGGAGTGCCTCAGAGCTTTGTCGTCACTCTACAGCTTTCCCTTCGGTATTGTACAGCAAACGACTTTTTCCTTACCGAGGACAATGAATATTGTATTAGAAATCCTTCTGCTGCTGCTCACTGTCCTCTACTCTTACCTGGAGGCTCTGGTCAAGTTATTCATTCCTGTGAAAAGAAAATCCGTGAGTGGAGAAGTCGTACTGATCACTGGCGCTGGCCATGGCATAGGACAGATTACAGCAACGGAGTTTGCTAAACTTTACAGTGTTCTGGTGCTGTGGGATATCAATAAGGTGAGATTCTGTATGAACAGAAGGGTCACTGGATTCCCTTCTCCAGGAGACTGGAAGCCACCTTGCTGAATATATTGTAACATTATAATATCAGAGAGTAATAATGGATATATGAACTAACTCATTTACACTATTATAATATTTATTACAAGAATCTAGAAAATATAGGTCACTTTTTAATTTAATTACTGAAATAAATAAACGTTTCAAAGATATTCTAATTTTTTTGGCTACTAATACAGGTGCATCTCAATAAGAGAAAAGAGCCCTGCTCACAAATCTGCAAGTAAATGGGTAGTATCAGTAGGAACTGAAATTTGGCTTCTGTATGTGACCCATGCTGCAAAAGTAGGTTTTCAGTGTTCATGTACCGGGGCCAATTCAGCTGCATTGTTTATAGACAGCACGTCTCTATTGTCCAAGGACAAAGTACTGATGATAATCTTGCTAGGTAAAAGAAGCAGTCAGCTGAGGAACAAGCATTTGCTCATTGGTCAAAATTAGCAAAATTAGGGTAATGATTATATTCATGATAATTACCATGATTTTTGGGCTGTGTAAAAGGCCTTTTAGGTCTATGCTGGAGCTAAAAAAAAATGTACGTTACTTTACTCACATCAATACAGTATATAGAAAAGCATGATCCTGAGCAGGTTCTTCTCTACTTAAGGTGTGCACTGCTAGTCTCCTAACACCAGCTCAGAGAGAACTGCAAATTGCAGATACAGCATGCAGAGGAAAAAACTAAAGCTAAAAAATGCAGGTTACAAGCCATATGATGATTAAATATAGTGTAACTCATCATGTATACACCCTTGGCAGCTTATTCTGAAAAGTTATTTTGAAACACGATATCAAAATCATTTCTATTTCATTTCAGTAGGGAATATAATCAAGTAATAACAAATAGACATCTGATAAATCCTTGCTGCTCCAGAAGCAACACTGTCTTTGTTTATATTACATACATTTGCATGACTACTAAAGCCATTGATTGGTCGAGATGGGCAAACCGCTTTGTCACAAACTGGATTCAGCCCTAATATTCCAAATTGTTTGGTTTTTAACAAAATGGATATATGAATATATGGACTATAAAAGTTTGTGCCTTCGATCTCCGCCTTTAGTCACTGACTGTAATGGTGGACATGCAAATAGATCCATGATCCATCTAACTGCATCATAGCACAGTTCAGAAAAAGCAATAGGAAGTCCAGCAATAGTTAAAGGACTAGGACACTTAGAGAATCAAGCAATTACACAGGTAGATTAGTGCTAGAATTCGATAGAGATAGGATAGGATCACACAGGGCCGGGGGTTAGGGGGGGGGCAAACTGGGCAATTGCCCAGGGCCCCGTCCCAAAGGGGCCCCCGGGATCCGGAGCCTGATGACTCCGGATCCTGGAGTCAGGCCCGGCCATATCAATAACAGAAAGGGACCGCAGGGCCCCTTTCCGAGGTGAGTAAAAATAACAAACATTTTTACTCACCTGTCCTTGCGTCCGACGTCATCTTCTGGCGCTGCGGACATCACCGCTGAGGCCAGGCCTCAGCCATAGCGATCACGTGGGGCGTGCTGACAGCGTGCCACACGTAATCGCTGAGGCCCAATCACAGGCCTCAGCGGTGACGTCCACAACGCGTGACGTCAGCCGCAGAGAAGAGGAAGCGCTCACCGGAGGGGATAGCGGAGCAGCGCGAGGAGGCCCAGGAGAGGTAAGGCAGGGTGAGTATAACTCTTTGTTATTTTCCCTTACCTTCCCCGGGCCTTCGATAATTATACTCTGGGGTCTGAAGAGACCCCAGAGTATAATATAATAATAAAGGGAGTCTGTAGGGCCCCCTCTGGATAGCATATATATTGTTTTGGGCCACTGGGGAGCGTTATACTGGGGAGGAGGCCCTCTGGAGAGCATGTTATATTCTGTGGGGCCTCTGTGGAGCATTATGCTCTCCAGAGGGGCCCCCCAGTATAATGCTCCAAAGTGGCCCCACAGAATATAACATGCTCTCCATAGGACCCCCTCCCCAGTATAAGGCTCCACACAGTATAATATGCTATCCAGAGGGGCCCCCCAGTATAATGCTCAGTGGCCCAAAACAGTATAATATGCACTCCAGAGGGGGCCCTCCAGTATATTATACTGTGTGGGGTCACCGTGGAGCATTATACTGGGGGGGGGGGCCTCTGGAGAGTATATTATACTGTTTTGGGCCACTGTGGAGCATTATACTGGGGGGCCTCTGGAGAGCATATTATACTGTTTTGGGCCACTGTGGAGCATTATACTGGGGTAACCTCTCTGGGCAGTATATTATACTGTGTGAAGGCCATTCTGGAGTATGTTATACTGAGTGGGGTCACTGTGGAGTATTATTCTGGGGGGGGCATTAGCAGAGCATATTGTATTGCGTGGCACCACTGTGGAACATTATACTGGGGGGACACTCTGGGGAGCATAATATATTGTGTGGGGCCACTGTGGAGCAAAATACCGGGGGGGGCACTGTGGAGCATTATACTAGCGGGGCCCTTTGGGGAGCATATTATACTATGGGGCACTCTGGAGCTTTATATTGGGGGGAAGGGGCAGTGTGAGGAGCCTGTTATACTGTGTGAGGTTACTGTGGAGTGTATTATATTGTGTGGGGCTTTTCAGGATTACTGTATATTATACTCTGTGGGGCCATTGTAGAGCATTATTACTCTGGGGGGGACTATGGGCAGCATATTATACTGTGGGGGACCACTGTGGAGCATTATACTGGGGGAACCCCTCTGGGGAGTATATTATACTGTTTGAAGGACATTGTGGAGCATGTTATACTGTGTTAGGCCACTGTGAAGCATTATACTGGGGGCACTGTGGGGTGCATATTATACTATATGGAGCATATTATATTGTGTGAGGCTTCTGGGGAACATATTGTACTATCTGGGGCCACTAAGGGGTAGTATACTGTGTGGGCCACTGTGGAGTATTATACTGTGTGGAGCCTTATATACCATGTGGGGCCACTATGGGGGGGCTCAGGGGAGCATTTTATACTGTGTGGGGCCACTGTGGAGCATTATATACCATGTGGGGAAACTGTGGAGGGCTCAGGGGAGCATTTTATACTGGGGAGCATTATACTGTGGGGGGGGGGGCTCAAAATTCCTGCTGGCAGCCCTGTGTGCTATGTCTGCATCACAGCTCCCTCACTATAATCTTGCACAAACGTGTAGTGCCCCATGGCCATTTCATTCCCCCTTCAGTCCAACACTGTATAACGGAGAACTATTATATATAAGGGTGGGTTACTATATATAATTGGGAAACTTAAATATGAGGGGGCTATTTTAAAAAGGGGAACTCTTATTTATAAGAAGGGCTATTATTTATAAGGGGGGAACTATTATATATAAGGCATCCATTACAAGGGGGAGCTATTATTTATAAGAGGGGAACTGTTTATAAGGGAGATATAATTGTTAAGTGGGCTTATTTATAAAGGGGGATATTAGTGATAATGGGGACTATTATAAGGGTAACTATTATTTATGAGGGGGCTATTATTTATAAGAGAGAAGTATTATTTTTACGGGGTGACTTACAGATAAGGGGGAATATTACTGATACAGGGCACTATTTATCATTTATAAGGGAGCTATTACTGATAAAGGTGTAATATTATTTATAAGCAGGGACTATTGTTTATAAGGAGACGCTATAATAACTGATGACTGGGTGCAAAAATCTATTACACGGTACAAAGGTGCTCACTTGAATTGTGTGTGGTAAAATGGGGCTTGTTATTACTTTTTTGTTGGCAGAAAGGAGGCGTTATTATAGGGGCTGCCACTAGAAGACGATAGTGTTGTTTGCATATCAGCATTTGGGGCCCCACTTTTAATTTTGCCCAGGGCCCCACTTTGTCTAAAACCGAAAACCGTATGTTGCCTGTTTTAACACTTTATTTAACCCCTTTCCGCCCCCGGGGGGTGCTGTTGGGGGGGGGGTGGGGTTTGGGGGGGCGGGGGCGAATGGGTGTGGGGGGTGTGGGGGGGGGTGGGGGGGGTGTGTGGAAAAATAAAAATTTTTTTTTTTTTTTTTGTTTTTTTTTTTTTTTTTTTTTATTTTTAAAAAAAAAAAAAAATTTTTTATTTTTTTTATTTTTTTTTTTTTTTTTGTTTTATTTATTATATTATTTTTCATACCGCTGCCCCCCCCCCGCTCCCACGTGTAACACAATGGCCCCCACGGTACCCCCAAGAGACATGTAAGACAGCCAATGTTGTCCTAGCTCATTTGTCTGAAAACTTTTGGTATTTGTCAAAGCAGGGGGCCCCCCCCCCCCTTTATGTCAGCTTGCCTGTTCTGCAGACAGAATGTGAGCAGAGAAGCAGGAAGTGACGAGACAGAGAGCAGCAGCCATCTTAGCAAGTGTTGTATTGAACTGGTGTGGATATTTTTCTGTACAGCTAAACTGTATCTTGGTCCAGAGACAAACAGAGTGTAAAGAGACAACAGGTCTAGTGAGTCCACGGGAAAGGAACTGTGTTCAGTGGCTGATCAGTGAGACTGACATTGTGACTGTGTATATGGATACCACAGATAGAGACTCGCAGTGCTGTTGATGTACTGGACAGCACCTGCTAAACCCCGGCTTACATCCCAGCTCAGTGTATGGATTCGGCAGGACTGTCAGTGTGCTGAGTGGAATCTGCTGTTGGATTACATTGCATTCATTGGATTTCCCTGTTAAAGAGGACTTCATTTCTCCCAAGATCCTGATAACAGTGAGGAGAGGACGTTTCACTATAAAAGAAAGGAACGACTTTGGGCCCCACCGCGCGCTTCTACAGACTGTAAGCGGTCCACCTGGACCACTGGGGAAAAGGGGGTGCACCCAAATGTGATGTCAGGGTCAGTTAGGGATAGTTTTGAGTATATTGTTCATTCAGTGTCCATACTGCAGAATTGGACAGAGTAAAGTAGAAACCATTGCAGAATTTGCCTTGAAATTGTTCATGCTATATTGTATATTTTGCTTGTCTTTATCCCTGTCATTTTACCTTCAAATAGCCTTTATTAACTTATAGTAAATATATATTCTTTTCTTGAACTACCGCGTGTGCGTTCATTTCTGGTTGCGGAGACCAAACCACCTGCCTTGCTCTCGGTTCACAAATTGGCGTAGTCGGCAGGATCCGCTTACCAGAATGGACGGTGACGCACCCGTTCGGGAGAATGGTGCTGGAGGAAGAATGCCAGCAGGGGCTATAATGAGTCAGTTAGCTAAATTTGATGGCAATAATATGTCAGTGAGTATGTGGGTGGAACAGATACGAATGATACAGCGAATGTACCAGACCGCACCAGAAGTACTAGTAGAGCTAGCAATATTGACATTACAAGGGGATGCTAAGACCACGGTGATATTGAGGCCATTTGAACAAAGGCAGACATTTGAGCAAGTAGTCCAGATTCTAGAAACCATTTATGGAGAAACTGCATTGCTGGGGTCTCTGCAGGCTCGGTTCTTCCAGAGGGTACAACAGGAGAATGAAAGCCTTCCCCAATATGCCAATGCCCTACAAGAACTGCTCCGAGATATTCAAGTGAAGGAAAGAGGGGGCTCGCCAGCCTTCTGTAACCCTGATCGGACTCTCCGTGACCAGTTTGTCCTGGGGATACGTGACGGCAGTTTAACTGTGACTATGCAGGATTTTATACGACGAGAGACTGATGCTAAATTCCATGATGTACAGGTAGAGGCCATCTCCCGTGCCAATAGTATGTTCCCGAAGCCCCAGACCGCAGTTGGAGTTACTTTGTCACAGGGGGCTAGTTCTGGCTCAGAGACAGTAGAAAAGGGGACGGTTAAAGAAATTCTCACAGTAATGCAGAAACTGCAAGAGCAAATGGAACACTTGCACACCCGTTGTGATGAACATTCTATGAAAATTGCAGACTTCCAGAAAACTGGATGTGAAAGGGTGAGCCGTCCATACCCAGAAAATCAGAATCACCCACCACCCCGCTGGAGGGATGAGGATAGGACCTACCGAAGGGGTCCAAATCAGTTAATGCAGTGCTCAGGAGAATTCGAAGGGGCTTACCGAAGGGGCCCAAACAGATGGCCAGAACGACGGGAGATACGCTGCTGGGAGTGTGGACGGATGGGCCACGTTGCTGCTAGATGTCCAGAGCAGCGACAAACTTATGAGAGACCGCCGTTAAACTGAAGTCCCCTGCTGCTGTAGGGCGTGTAGTAGGGGAGACTGACAAGGAGACTATGTGGGGAGAATGCCCTAATGATGACCTGATCGCTGCAAGTCCTGTTATACAGGTGGAAATGGAGGGTATTCCGGTTACCGGGATGATTGACACGGGTTCCCAAGTAACGACCTTGAGTAGAGACTGTTATGAACGGTACTTCCAGCAACATGTGAAATATGATCCCCATACATTCGTACGAGTGGTCGCAGCTAACCAGTTACCAGTTCCAGTCGTGGGAGTGGCCTGGATGAATGTCCGGGTATGTGGCCAAGATCTGGGTAGGAAAGGCATTGTGGTGGTACAGGAGTCACATGAAGTAAAGGTCCCTGTCATTTTGGGGATGAATGTGTTAAAAGAATTAGATCAGATCCTCTTTGAAAAGAAAGGTCACGGTTATTGGAAAGAAACCACCACCCATCGGCCTACTCAAACAGCTTTCCAGCGGCTGATCCGGACATGTGGCTTACAGAAAAGTTCGGATGCGCAGCGTCCTCTGGCTCGAATTTCAGTTCCTTTGCATACAAAAGTTACACTGCCACCCAGTCGGGAGACAATAGTGTCCATGCCCGTAGGCACCTGTCGGAAACTAGAGGGCATAGCTGTGTTGGTAGAACCACTGCAGGCAGCCGAAGGAGGTGTTGATCCGCTAGTGGCCCGTTCCTTGGCAATAGTTCGCAATGGAAGAGTACCACTTCGATGTGTAAACACTCAGGACCAGAGTGTGGACCTGACCCCAGGGAGGCAGCTGGCTAACATCTATGTGACTCCGGAGGAAGTAAGGAAAGTAACTCCAATGCAGCTGAAGCCGACTGAAAGGGATGAGTGGACCGTAACTGTGTCCATGGGAGAAGATGAGGAACCCACCTCTGAATGGAATGGCCGTGCAATTCGAGAACAGATGAAGATGGATGCAAGTTCATGTTCTCTGGAATGTGTGCAGAAGGTAGATGAACTGTTGTGGGAGAACCGAGCCGCCTTTTCACGGTATGCTGAAGATTTTGGATGTACCACAGGGATCTACCATGAGATTCCCACAGGAGACACCCCTCCAATTAGAGAGCGCTACCGACAAATTCCTCCACAGTTGTATCAGGAAGTAAAAGAACTGTTAGCTAAGATGCTACAGGGTGGGATCATCCAAGAAAGCCAGAGTCCCTGGGCAGCTCCTGTGGTGTTAGTAAGAAAAAAAGATGGGTCCATCCGATTTTGCGTAGACTATCGGAAGTTAAACGCTTGCACCGTACGAGATTCCTACCCCTTGCCACGGATTGAGGAGTCCCTCTCAGCGCTGGGGAGAGCCCGGTACTTCTCCTCACTAGATCTGGCTAGTGGGTATTGGCAGGTGCCGATGGCCACAAAAGACAAGGAGAAGACGGCATTCATCTTGCCCATGGGACTATACGAATTTAACCGGATGCCCTTCGGGTTGACAAATGCACCCGGAACGTTTCAGCGGTTGATGGAGAAATGTCTCGGTGACTTCAACTTTGAGTTCACTCTCATCTACTTGGATGACATTATAGTGTATTCTGCGACCTTTGAAGACCATCTCCACCAGTTGGGGCAAGTATTTCGAAGATTGCGGGAACATGGGCTCAAAGTGAAACCCAGTAAATGTCGGTTGTTCCAATCTGAAATTGATTACTTGGGTCACCGCGTATCAGGAGAAGGGGTGAGACCATCAAGAGACAAGATAGCGGCTGTTCAAGATTGGCCAATACCGACTACCCTGCGAGAAGTGAGGGCGTTCCTTGGAGTAGCCGGTTAATATCGACGGTTTATTAAGGATTTCGCCAAGGTAGCAGCACCACTTAATGCTCTCCTACGAGGCACATCCGGTGGTCCAAAGAACCGGTCCGTGAAGTGGGGACCTGAACAGGAACAAGCCTTCCAGGCATTAAAGGATGCACTGACAACAGCCCCAATCTTGGCATATGCTGATTACCACTTGCCGTTCCAGCTGTATACGGATGCAAGCCTGTATGGTCTTGGAGCAGTGCTTTCCCAGCTTCAGGATGGCCAGGAGAGGGTCATAGCGTACGGCAGCCGGTCTTTGAGAGATTCTGAAAGAAACCCCGAGAATTATAGTTCATTTAAGTTGGAGCTGTTGGCACTGGTATGGGCCATGACCGAGAAATTCTCTGAATATTTGACCGGTGCTGAAGTTTTAGTACTGACTGACAACAACCCACTAGCTCACCTGGAAAATGCCAAGCTCGGGGCGTTAGAGCAGAGGTGGATAGCCCGAATGACTAAGTTCAATTACCGCATTAAGTATCGGTCCAAGACAGAGAACCAGAATGCTGACGGGCTTTCTAGGGTAACCGCCCAGACCCCCACAGTAGACGTGGATCATGAGTTGGAGCATGTGGAGGTGCCCGACTTCAGCAGATTTTCACAGGCCTTGGCCGCCGCTAATCAGTTTGAGTTGGAGGGGACTGAAACGGCTCCTTTCTTTGGTCCCTCACGACAGGAATGGGCACAGATACAACAGACCCATGAGGGGCTGGCACAGATGATCAAGTGTGTTGAGAAAGGCCAGAAGCCCTGTAGAGAGGAAAGAGAACGACTGACACGTGAGATATTATCTGTTCTGAGTCAGTGGGAAAAGTTGGAGATGAAAAATGGAGTGCTATGCCGAAAGGTCTATTTACCTTCTGAGATCGACATTCGATACCAAATTGTGGTGCCTAGTGAACTGGCTCGCTCGTTGGCAGTTGAGGCTCATAATAAGAATGGACATTTTGGTCATGAGAAGACCTTTCGTTGGTTACAGCGACTGATTTACTGCCCTGGTCTTCGTCAAATGGTCGAAGAAGTATGCCGCAGCTGTCGAACTTGTGAGATCCATAAGGCAATAGAACAGAGAGCTCCCCTGCAAACCATCGTGACCCAGGAACCTTTAGAAATCGTCATGATAGACTATCTAATGGTGGGCCCATCCAATAGCGGACACCAGTATTGCCTCGTAATGGTGGATCACTTCACCAAATTTGCGGTGGTAACCGCCACCAAGGACCAGACAGCTGAGTCAGCAGCTCGTGCTCTGTGCCAAGATTTCATTCGAGTATATGGGTGCCCTAAACGCATCCACTCCGACCAGGGTGCCTGCTTTGAGGGACACGTAATGAAAGAAGTTCAACGTATCTACGGGATAAAGAAGTCGCACACGACTCCATACCACCCTCAGGGAAATGGGGCCTGTGAAAGATTCAACAGAACTCTGCTACAGATGCTGCGGACTCTGGAGGAAGACAAGAAGTTACAGTGGCCTCAGTTCTTGTCTGAAATGGTGTGGGCCTATAACAATCAGGTCCATTCTACAACGGGGTACTCTCCTTATACACTTCTCTTTGGGCGGTCTGGGCGAAGTGTAGGAGAATTACAGTTGGATGATGTGGATGGGTTCCCTCCGAGGGATCCAACCTCTTGGGTGCGGGCGCACCGGCAGAGACTTGAGACGATCCATCGATTGGTGCGGCAGCGCCTGCAAGAACATCCCCATCCTGATAAGACCCCAGTGCAAGAAGCACCATTGCAACCAGGCGACCTGGTGCTAGTTCGTGTCAAGAAACCCCAAGGGAAATTGGAAAGCCGATGGGAGGCTTTGCCGTATCGTGTTGTTGGCCGCAAGTATGCGAATGGGCCAGTGTACCAGGTCCAGAAAGAAGGAACTGATTGTGTTCGAGTACTTCACCGAAATATGTTGCGCCTGTGTCATTCTGAAGGGACAAATCATGATGGGCTTGCCAATGTGAATGAGCTCCCACAGTCAGAGAATGGAGGTGCGGAATGGGCCTCAGACGAGGAGGATGATTGTTGGCCGATCCCTGCTCCTGGGGATGTTCCACCTGTGACTACTGTATCTCCGGCCTGTGCCCCCTCTGGTGCGGAATCCGCTGGTCCTTCTCAACCCATAGCTGCAGCACCCCATAATATACCACCGGTCCTCAGACGGACCACTAGGCCAAATGCTGGTATTCCCCCTGTTCGGTATGCGCAGGATGAGTTTGTTTGGCCTGCCATACATCGGTATACTACCACCCTGTGCATAAAAGTACAACCCTCTGGATATACAGTCATAGGCAGGGACTGCCAATCTTAAAGTGGGGGGGGAATATGTAAGACAGCCAATGTTGTCCTAAGCTTCATTTGTCTGTATAAACTGTTAATGTTGAATGTATTTCTGTGATTCTGTTCCTTTAAGACAGCAGCCATTGTAATTGTGACATGATGCTGGAGTGACTCCCCCCCCTTTTATGTCAGCTTGCCTGTTCTGCAGACAGAATGTGAGCAGAGAAGCAGGAAGTGACGAGACAGAGAGCAGCAGCCATCTTAGCAAGTGTTGTATTGAACTGGTGTGGATATTTTTCTGTACAGCTAAGCTGTATCTTGGTCCAGAGACAAACAGAGTGTAAAGAGACAACAGGTCTAGTGAGTCCACGGGAAAGGAACTGTGTTCAGTGGCTGATCAGTGAGACTGACATTGTGACTGTGTATATGGATACCACAGATAGAGACTCGCAGTGCTGTTGATGTACTGGACAGCACCTGCTAAACCCCGGATAACATCCCAGCTCAGTGTATGGATTCGGCAGGACTGTCAGTGTGCTGAGTGGAATCTGCTGTTGGATTACATTGCATTCATTGGGTTTCCCTGTTAAAGAGGACTTCATTTCTCCCAAGATCCTGATAACAGTGAGGAGAGGACGTTTCACTATAAAAGAAAGGAACGACTTTGGGCCCCACCGCGCGCTTCTACAGACTGTAAGCGGTCCACCTGGACCACTGGGGAAAAGGGGGTGCAACCAAATGTGATGTCAGGGTCAGTTAGGGATAGTTTTGAGTATATTGTTCATTCAGTGTCCATACTGCAGAATTGGACAGAGTAAAGTAGAAACCATTGCAGAATTTGCCTTGAAATTGTTCATGCTATATTGTATATTTTGCTTGTCTTTATCCCTGTCATTTTACCTTCAAATAGCCTTTATTAACTTATAGTAAATATATATTCTTTTCTTGAACTACCGCGTGTGCGTTCATTTCTGGTTGCGGAGACCAAACCACCTGCCTTGCTCTCGGTTCACAACATAATGGGCCCCCAGTGCCACCACGTGTAACATAATGGGCCCAATAGTGCCTCCACATGAAACATAATGGCCCCCTCAGTGCCCCCACATGTAACCTAATTGCCTCCATGCCCAGTGACAGATGTATGGCCGCGGGAACCATCCTTACTTTAGAAGCTTCATGAGCACTTCTATCAGTACTGATAGAGGCGCTCATTGTAGTTATTGGCACCAAGGGAGTGAGTGGTGAGCTGCATTCACCACCCGCCACTCTGCTCCACTTGGCGCCCAGAGCAGAGAGAAAGTGGCGAGCAGAGTGGTGAGTGATGAATGCAGTACACCACTAACTGCAATGAGCTCCTCCATCGGTACTGATGGAAGCACTCATTGTGCTTCTAAAGTAAGTATGGTACCCGAAGCCATGTGTGAGCATCCATCCTGGACAGCGGGAACCTGGAAGCACTGCAGCATGTAATATAGACCAGTGGTTCTTAGCCGCAGCGTGTATCCCCGGGGACTGTGCGGGTATGGGAACCGCAGGTTGAGAACTGCTGACATAGAGGGACTAAAAATTGTAAAACAAGTAAATAAGAAAGTTTATATAAGATAATAAAAAAAGCTTATATAAGATAACTAAAAAAGTAACAGCATTATAGGAAAAGCCAAATATCACCATTGCAAGATCTGCTGATTTTTGTTCATCTCACTTTCTAAAATGTGCAAGAAAAGAAATAAAAAGTCTGATGTAACCCAAGATAATACCAATGAAAAATACTAGTTGTGACAAAACAACATAAAGCCCTGACAGAAAAATAAAATAAAAATGTTAGGGGTCTTAAAATCCTGGGACACAAAAACTAAACCTTTTTAGGCTGAGGCCCCACGTTGCAGAAACGCAGCTTTTTTTTTGTTACAGATTTTGCTGTTTTTTGAGCCAAAGCCAGGAGTGGATTGAGCAGGAGGTAGAAGTATAAGAGTTTCCTAGATATTTCCCATTGCTTTTGTAGCCACTCTTGGCTTTGGCTCAAAAAAATGCAGCAAAATCTTCAACAAAAAAGGCCCCACCTAGCAGGTTGCAGCCAAAAAGCACTGCGCAAAAAACCATGGCGGAAACGCATTCAAAATCGCAATGGTTTTGGAAATCGCAGCATTTCCACTGCGGGTATTTTTCGTTTATGCCACATGAGGCCCCCAGCCTTAAAGTGTTTTTATTACGCAAAAGCAAGAAAAAAAAGCAACATTTTTAAAATCTTTAAATCACTGTAAGCATAATGTCCCACAGAATAAAGTTATTAATTTTACTCCATCCAGAACACTACAAAAACCTAAACTGAAAACACTTTGGCATTATTGATGCTCCCCCCCCTAAAAAAAAAAAAAATGTGGACATGTAAAAAACACTGCATACTTAAAGGTGATCTGAGTTTTCATCGGAAGTTGAAATATCTACCAGGAGAGGGACTCCATACTGTGGGGCAGTTGGAGGGGAACATTATAATGTGGGGGCATATAGTGTTAGGGTGACTTTAGGAGCATTATACTGTGTGGAAGCACAAAGAAAAATGGATGAGAATGGGCGGAGGCAAAACAGAAGTGGATGGAGCTAAGTTTGCCATTGTGTCCCTCTTTCTGTCCTTTGAAAGTTGGGAGGTATGTGGATGGATAGTCTGAAGCGACGGACCAGGGGCCAAGTCCACCAGATATAAAGGGTGTTGCCCAAAGCGGTACAAACCCAAAGACAGAGGGATGAGACTGTAGGGTAAAAACTGTGATGCCTAGAGGGAACCATATAGGTTCTGTGTAGTATTTGTACTTTTAAGGAAGGCTCCATAAGGGTCACTTGCCAACTACCTTTGCTAATGTACGTGCAACAATTGGTTCATTGGGCTGGAGTTAGGGTGGCCTCTAAGTCCCATTCCCAGGCCTTCATATAGTCTAGTTTGAGCTCAGGGGGTGGGATGTTCAGCACACTGTATATAAAGGAAAGGAAGCCTCTATCTTCTGCCCTATAGAGATACATTCTTTCAAAACCAGTGGGAGTGATCACAGGGTTATGCGGGGCGAGTGAATGTAAAAAGTGGAAGACCTGATTAGTCCTGAAGGCCTCTGATGGAGGCAGAGAATGTGTATGAATGAAATAATCCTTGGTGGAAACCTGCCGGTCACAGAGGAAAGCGTTAAGAAGGCTGAACCTAGCGTGCCTCCACCATGTGAACACCTCAGGGGACAGGCCAGGAATAAAGAGGGTATTATTAAGCAGAGGGAGTAGTGGTGAGATCGGGCCTTGTAGTATAAAACTAAAGCTGACCCTCATCCACAATTGCAGAATATAGTTAGTTACTTTAGCAGTTGCTACGATTAGTTGAGAGGTCGATTGTGGGGTCCATAGAAGAGCCTGTATTGAAGTCAGAGAAACCAAGGACTGTAGGCAGTCTATCTAATTATAGATAGCATAGATTTGTGAAAGCCTGACAGCTATGTAATATTTATAGAGGTTTTGTGGACTGACAGGCCACTCAGGCTCTTATGGTAATGCATAATACGTCTCCAGATTTGTGGCCGTTTATATGCCCATATAAAGATGAAGAATTCCCTCTGTAGGCCGGCTAAGAAGAAAGAGGTCAACGCGGTCAGAAGGGTGCAGAGGTAATAGAGAGTGCGTGGCAAAGTAACCCCTTTAACCATATGGATCCTACCGACCCAGGTGAGGGTTGGACAAAGCCAAGCAATGAGATTCTTCAGAAGCTTCGGGATCAGCATGGCATAATTCCATTTGAAATGAATATCTAGGGGACTGCAGAGATGTATTCCTAGGTATGGCAGGTACTTATCTTGCCATAACTTTCTGGTAGCCTGGGAGACAATGTAAGATTTCTGTATTAAGGACGGAAGCAGACAGTTTAATTGGAAGGCCAGGATGGAGGAGAAAATATTAATATCTAAATTTAAGAGCGAAATGGGTCTATAGTTAGCAGAGTTAGTATTATCCTTGCCTGGTTTAGGGATAACCGTTATGGACGCGTTTATAATGTCCTAGGGGAATTTACCACCCTGCAAGATGTGATTAAACATTTGTAAAAGATGTGGTGTAAGGATAGATTTATATTTTTTATAGTATAGGGATAAGAAACCATCTGGTCCTGGGGGCTTTCCTATTCTACAGAGTGGCAATGGCAAAATCTAATTCCTCCTTAGTTATGAGTGAATTTAAGGAGGTGGTTTGATTAGCATTTACAGTAGGGAGGTGGAGGGAGCAGAGGAAGGAGGTGATCTCTGGGGGGCGAGCAGAGTACAATTTCTGGTAAAACTGGTGAAATTGTGTGTTAATAAAATTAGGGTTGGAAGTGATTCTGCCACCCGACTCCCGTCTAAGTTTAGAGGATAGCAGTTTATCAGGCTTGTCTGTCAATTCATAGAATTTCGCTTTGGTCCTTCGTGTAGCTTTTTCTGTCTTATGAGTTAGGACATATTTAAGTTGAGGTTTGACATTGCTGATTCATTTAGTCAGGTAGTGGAAGGGGTGAAGCTGATTAGTGGATTCTAATTTTAACAGTTAGTGTTCTAAGGCAGCCTGTACTTTAGACCACTCTTTTTTTCAGGTGGGAGGCCTCTGCTATAAGGGTACACCTTATAAGGCCAGCTGGGTCTGTATCCGAGGCACTATTGTGTGCAAAGAACTTGGTAAGAGCGTCCAAGATTCATTGTTTGATGCCAGGATCTGCTTGCAGGGATTCGTTTAAACACCACCAGGAAGGGATAGCAGAAGAGGCTTACCACTGATAGAGATCTTACAGCACAAAGCATTAGGAAAAATTACAATAGGAAGTTGGAGAAAACTCCAATAAACCTATCAATGGATCTAAGGTGTACTACCTTATAGAAGTGTACTTGAATGTGAGATTTCACACATCATTGACTTTGTAGTAGTAAATAAGGCATATTTTACATTAAAAGACTGACAGTTATGCTTGACAGAAATATTCCCTTACAGACTAGCTGATAGCTTTGTGTATTACTGCTTCCTTTGAATTAATAAATTATTTTTTATTGGGTGTATACCAAATAGTGCTTACAGCAAGCTGACACATGAGTTTTGTAATACTTTTATGGATAGGCACCCGCCCAAAACAATATGTTCCATATTCAAACAAACATATTCAACATTCAGACAAAATAAAATAAAAACTAATAGGTAGTGTATACTTTTTTTTACATGATCTGACATATTCTTCTTGTTTTCAGCATTTTATCCTGTATATGGCTGTTCATTTTTGTTCCATAGAGAGATGCTTGTGTTGAACTGGCTATACATATTAGGTTGAGTCCATATTGTGCTTGAGCCCTGTTTGCTGTATACATCAAGCGTATCTATAGGGATGCAGTCACCTGAGAGGGACAAAGAGTGTTATTTTGGACTCTGTTCAGCTTCTATATGCTGGTATACTTTTTTTACTGTATAGAAACCATAGTCAACTATGCTTCTTTCTAAGAAGAGGCATCCTGCAAAAAAGTATACTGTACAGTATACATCTTTAAAATAGGATTTAATGGGCAACATATGCCACTGTATGCCTATAAAATAAAAACTTTGGATCCTTCCTTCAGAAGTATACAGTGGCAATATTCCCAACGTATATGTTTATCAGAAAGTTTAGACATGATAAGAACAGGGAGTTCTAACTACTTGAATATGTATAGGAGCAGCCTAACAGTACGTCAGTGGCAGACATGAGGGGAAAAGTAGGATGTTCAATGTCAACAAGCTAAATTTAAAGAAACATGCATGCTTATTTGGGGAGTGGTTGGCTACAGCCATGTAATGTGTACGGCTTGCTTCAGATTTATCCTAATGCATGAAAGCTATACTATAACAATCAGAATATTAACTAATACATGTCTGGTGTGTGGCTTACACAGTAACTCTAATTTTTATGATATCCCATGGAGTTGATCCTCCCTTTGCAGCTAAAATAGCTTTTAGGCCGGAGGCTTCACATGGCATAGACGCCACAATTTGGCCACGGTGGAAACGCATTGGAAACAAATGTGGCATTTTACATTCCCCGCAGAGTGGATGGGATTCTAGTGAATCACATCCGCACATTGTGGAAAAATACACACGGCGGACACACTGCAATTTCTAAAACCGTCGGTTTTGGAAATAGCAGCTTGTCAATTATACTTACGGAAACAGCGGCAGTTTCCCTATAGGCATAATGGAAGCAGAAAGTCCACACAGGAAACCTCTGCAAACTTTCAGTGACAAGCACTGTGGGAAAAACTGCTTTTTGCTGTGGCCCGCTATGTGGGGCTGTAGCCTTACTCTTCTTTCTAAAAGATTTTGGTGTGTCTGTGGGAATGTTTGCACGTTCATCCAGTAGTACATTTGTGAGCTCACACACTGATGTTGGATGAGAGGGCCTGGCTTGCATTTCTCCATTCTAGTACATTCCAAAGGTGTTCAATGGAGTTGAGGTCAGGGCTCTGTGTAAGCCAGTCAAGTGCCTTCACACTAAACTCACCCAACCATGCCCTTAGGGACCTTGATTAGTACTCTGGGAAACAGACACGTTGGAACAGAACAGAGCATTTCCCAAACTGTTCCCACAGTGTAGGAGGAATACAATTGTCCAAAATAGCTCAGTATGCCAAAGCATTACTCAGCAATGGGTATCAGAGAAATCCTACTTTTTCATGCTGTCAACATCAACAGATGAATGCCAGGGTTCTCCACATCTGTTGTGCCCTCCTGCCTGATGATTTCCCTGAAAAATTAAGATTTCTCTTCATTGGAACTAAAGGGCCTAGGTCAACCTGTGAAAAAACCACCTATAGCATTATCCCTTCTCCACCAAACTTTACAGTTGGCACAATGCAGTCAGGCAGGAAATGTTCTCGTGGCATTTGCCAAACCCAGACGTTTTAATCAGATTCCCAAATAAGTGTGATTTGTCACTCCACAGAACACATTTTTTCCAGGAATCCGCCGGAGGTATACATAAAAAACTCTTAATGAACTATAGACCTTAGAAGGAAAGCTTACCTGCAATGTAAAGTCATTATTTCACTTGCTCCCTTCAGCAGTGTAATACTTGAAACACAAATCTGCAGTCATTTAATCCCTCCAGGAGGCCATTCCCGCAAAGGCACAGTACGGCGGAAGCAAGGTGAGCACACAGAAAGTGTGCACAACATGCTAGCGGGAGTCGGGGTGTTAACCCCGACAACCACGGTCAAACAGACCACAGCACAGGGGTATTCTGTATGTTGGGGCCCCGAAACCCCCCGGACGGCGGGGCGGGCAGTGTTTCATTGGAACCGGGGCGATCAGGAAGCCGGTGCCCGCCCCTGCTACCCTCCACAACCGATGATCCTGCCCATAATAGAGTCTGTGAGCCAAAAGATTGCTGGTCAGGTCCCCTATTGGAACAAAAAAGAAAAAAAAAAAAAGTTTAAACGTGAAAAAAAATTAATAAAGACCCATTTTCCCATATATTTTTTAATTATGTTAAAAGGGCAAATAGAAAAAAAATTACATAGTTGGTATCACCGCGCCATAAAAACCCAAACAATAAAATGTAGAAAACGCAGTAAATAAGATTAATGCCATGTTGCCTCACAAAATGTTCAATAAACAGGTCAAAGGTCAGATGAAACCAAAATGGTACCAATAAAAGCACAGTTGTCCCTCAAAACAAGCCCTCAACCAGCTTTGTCAACAGAAAAATAAAAATGTTATGCCCAGGATGGCGAATAAATAATAATAGATTTTTTCCCTAAATGGAATTTTATTCTGCACAATTAGAGGTAAAAAAACTACATAAATTAGGTATCTACGTAATCATACCAACCCAAAGTATAAAGGTAACATATTACTTATGTTGTACACTGCACAGCAAAAAATTTAAATGTTAAAAAGCAATGATAGATTTGATGATTTTTTTTAAATCACACCTAGAAGAGTAGAAAATTTAGTCAATAAGTTATAGGCACCCCAAAATGGTGGCATTGAAAAGTACATCTCATCCTGCAAAAATCAAGCCCTCATATGGCCACATCCCCAGAAAATAAAAAAAAATCTAGCTTGTACTATGTGAAGATAATAACCCCAAAAATCAGCAAATAATTAGAACGAAACTGGCTGCGGCAAAAAGGAAATGTATAATCTGTGTGAGCGTATATCAGGGGACACCCCAGATTTAGAGCTTACAAGGGAAAATACATCAGCACTGACCCCCCAGAATGCCCCTCACCGCCCATGTCATGGGAGCTAGTGGGAAAATAGCATGGGATTTGGTGTTCGGAATGTACTCCACACAGCTTAGATATTTACTTCTGGGATAACAAATGCTTACTACACCCCTTGAAAAATTCTTTGAGGAGTACAGGTTTCAAAATGGGGTCACTTTCTGGTGGATTCCAATTTACTGCCACCTCAGGGACTCTGCAGACATGACATGGCATCCAGACCATCTAAATCTGCGTTCTGAAAACCAACAAGCACTTCTTCCCTTCTCTGCCATGCTGTGTGCCCAAACAGCAGTTTATGCCCAAACATGACATTGTTGTACCTGGGATACCCCCACTTAACTATCAAATGTGGATATACACTGCAGTTTGGGCACACAGCAGGGTGCAGAAGAGAAGCAGCACTATTTGGGTTTTGGAGATGGTTTGGTTTTTGAAAGCCATGCCACTTTTGCAGAGTTCCTAAAATGCCAGTAAAGTGGAATCCCCTGACATGTGTCCCCATTTTAGAAACTACGTCCCTCAAAGAATTTATCCCGGGGTACAGTGAGCGTTTTTACGCCCTAATTGTTGCAGAAATGAATGCACCATCAGCTGCGAAGAGTGAAAATGACAATTTCAGTGCATAATATGTTGTTCCTAGTTTGAGTCAGAGACAAACACTCCAAAAGCTGTTGTACCAAGGATAATTTGCTTAATAGTTTTTGGAGTGTGTGTCTCTGATGTCCCAAGCTGGGTGCAAAATATTGTGCCCTAAAATGGTGAATCTCTGGAAAAATTGCAATTTTAACTTTTGGAAATTAAAATAATGCAATACTCGAGGGTTAAAAATGCTCGCTATGCCCCTTGATACATTCCTTGAGGAGAGTAGTTTCTGAAATAGGGGTTCCATTTTTTATATTTTGCCTCAGAACCCTCTGCAATTCTTGCCAATGCAGTGTAAATAGCCAAATAATTTTTGAGCCCTGCCATATTTGTAGGCAAAAGATTAGGGCCGCATGTAGGGTGTTTCCAAAATCAGGAAACAGAGCATAATAACGCGAAAGCTGACTTTTCACAGTGCTGTGATACGGGCATGACCTATTGGGCACTGAAATGGTCTATCCGGAAAAATGTAAATTTTCATTTTGCACCATCTGCTGCATATTCCTTTTTGGAAAGCATTTCTGGGGTCAAAATGATCACTATACCCTTTGAAGGGTGCAGTTTCCAAAATAATTCACTTCTTGGTATTCTCCACTGCATTAGCACCTTAGGGGAAAATGTGTCATGACACCTGAAAATGATTCTGCCATCCAAAAGCCTAATGGTGCTCCCTGCCTTCTGTGCCCTGCCATGCCCTGCCAAAACAGCAGTTTTCCTCTACATCTGGGCTATTTCCCTAATCAGGAGAAATTACGTAACAAATTGTGGTATACATTTTCTCCTTTTAGTCCCTTGTAAAAATGAAAAATTTGTGCTTAAAGCAACATTTTATTGGAAAAAATATAATCTTTCATTTTTACTGATCAGTGTGGGTCAAACACCCAGGGCCCCTACTGATCAATTCTTTAACGATACAGTGGTGCTTTTGCAAGTGCCGTGACTCCTTCACTATTTATATTGCACAGTATCTGTTTTACCATCACCATGCAATGTTATTACAGTCTGTAATAATAGTGCACGGCTGCTATACAACAGATGGCATGTGATTTGAATAGTAAAGGGGCCCCACAAAGTATAATATGCTCCACGGTGGCCCCCACACAGTATAATATGCTCCACAGTAGCCTTTACACAGTATATATACTCCACAGTGGCCCCTACACAATATAATGTGTTCCACAATGGCCCCCACACAGTATAATATGCTGCACACTGCCCCACACAGTATAATATGCCCCACAGTGGCCCCCACACAGTATAATATGCTTTACAGTGGCCCCACACAGTATAATATGCTCCCCACATTGGCCCCACACAGTATAAAATGCTCCCAAGAGCCCCCCTACAGTCACTTCAGGTGAACTCCACAAAATTCGACAAATATTCGTGAGGTTTGGCCCTCCGCTTTATTGATACTATTATTCTCTGGGGTCTCCTCAGACCTCAGAGTATAATAAGTAGGGGCTCTGCTAGGGGAGGTGATTAAAAATAACAAAGACTTATACTCATCTTACCTCACCTCTCCTGGGCATCCTCTCGCCATCCAGCTCTCTTCACGTGGAGCGTGATGACATCATTATGTCAGTGACCGCTGGGGCCCAATCACAGGCCCCAGCAGTGATGTCTGGGGAGCATGACCTCGATCAAAGGCTGGAAGAGCCCCGAAGAGGATGTCGAGAATTGTCAGAAGCCCAGGAGAGGTGAGTATAAGTATTTATAACGCACCCCCTGCATTACGCCCCTGAGTTTATATTCACATGTGGTGTACTATGGTAGTCAGGAGAACTTGCATAACAAATTGTGTGATGCATTTTCTGCTTTAAGCCCTTGTGAATGTGTAAATTCTGGGGCTAAATAAACATATTAGTAAAAGAAAATGAATCATGTAAATTTTACCTCCATTTTGTCTTAAGTCCTGCAAAATGCTTATAGGGTTAAGATACTTTGTAGATGCTGTTTTGGCTTATTTAAGGGGTGCCGTTTTAAAATGGCATGATTTTGGGGGGTTTCTAATACAGGGGCCTTTCAAAACATCTTCACAACTGAATTAGTCCTTTGAAAAATGGGTTTTAAAAATGTTCTTGAAAATTTAGAAAATTGCTGTTTGACTTGTAAGCCTTATAATTAGAGATGAACGAATTTTTCAAAAATTCAATTCAACCGATTCTCCGAAGTTTTCGAAACGAATCGACCTGAATTAATTTGTGCCGAATCGCGTTAACAAACAGCTATTTCCTGGCTGCAGAGAGCCTGTATAGTGGTGTAGAGCACTGTGTCTTGCAGTAACACGCATAGGGAGTCTGCTGTGGTAGTGAAACAATACTGTGAGTCAGCATGACATGCACATGAAAGGCGTTGCTCTTAGAACCAATGCACACTTCACTTATTTGGCCAGTTTCGGGGCCAAAACTGACCAACTAACTCAAGTGTGAACTCAGCCTTACAGGTCGATGTTAGTGCCAGGTATAAAGCACCGTGCAGAGGCCCAAGATCCTACTGTAGCATGAAAGAGTGCACTCCTTCTACACCTTCGTCTGCTGATTCCACATAGATGTCTACAGAATGGCAAGGTGACATAATGTGGAGGTAGCAGCAGCATGAGGAGGCCACAGAGTGGCAAGGCTACATAATGTGGAATTGGCAGCAGCATGAGGAGGAGGCCATCAATGTGACCCGGTGGCAGCAGCATTAGTAGTCCACAGAGTGGCAAGGCGACATAATGTGGAGGTAGCAACAGCATGAGGAGGCCATAGAGTGACCCAGTGGCAGCAGCATGAGGAGGCCATAGAGTGACCTGGTGGCAGCAGCATGAGTAGGCTACAGAGTGGCAAGGTGACATAATGTGGAGGTGGCAGCAGCATGAGGAGGCCATAGAGTGACCCGGTGGCAGCAGTATGAGGAGGCCACAGAGTGGCAGGGCGACATAATGTGGAGTTAGCAGCAGCAGCATGAGTAGGCCACAGAGTGGCAAGGTGACATAATGTGGAGGTGGCAGCAGCATGAGGAGGCCATAGAGTGACCCAGTAGCAGCAGCATGAGGAGGCCATAGAGTGACCCGGTGGCTGAATGGGGAGGTGGGTGGCACAAACAGTACCCGCTGACGATGGTGTCTGTAAGAAGGAGCACTTGGCATCAGATGTGTGGCATCAGAATAGTAGCTGAGGCAGGTAGTCAGAGGAAACCGATCTCTTTTCTCAAGGTTTGGTTGAGGCAGCATGGATGATTTAATCTGATGCATCAGGCATTGGTGGGTGGAAATCCTGGCTGATCCACGCCTGATTCATCTTGACAAAGGTCAGTCTCTCCACAATTTGGATGGACAGGCGAGTTCTCTTTGGGGTAATTATGTCCCCCGCCGCACTAAGCACCTGCTCTGATGCCACAATACTGGCCGGGCAGTACAGCTTTTCCAGGGCAAACTCGGCCAGCCAAACTACTGGGCAGCCAAACAAATCCAGTTTGGCAGCCCAGTAGTCCAGCGGATCTTCGATGACGGATGGCAGGGTGCACTCCAAGTATGTCACCACCTGCTGGTTCCGGTTCTGCTCTGAGTCTAGCTGCTGGTGAGTAGTTTCTTCACTATGCGGGTGAAGAAAGCTGCTCATCACTGACTCTAGGCTCAGAGTGCTGCTGACGGAGCTGGTACTGCTCCTGCTCCCCTCCTCACAGCAGCCATGGCAGTGCAAGGTAAGCGCCCAGGGCCCCTCCGGTCAGACCTGCGAGAGGATGGACAATGGCGCAGATAGGCAGCGGCCAACTGACTACAAAGGATATCTCTATAGTAGTTCAGTTTGTCCTCCCTCTCAGCGGGTGTAAAAAAGGCCCTAACATGGTGGAGAGCCAGTAGTCATCCCTCTGCCGAATGGTGACAATTCGGCTGTCACTACGCAAGCCAGTGAGCATGCATCGGGCCATTTGCGCAAGTGACTCGTAGGGACTCCCTGCATCCATCTCCACTGCAAACTGCCACGGTGTGTCTTGGTCATCTGCCTCGTCTTCCTCATGTCCCTCTTGCTCTTCCGGCTGCTCCTGCTCCTCCTCTCCTGTCACCTATTTAGAAAAACCACCCATTTTGCTACACATTGCTTGTGCTCCAATGTCCTCCTCCTCCTCCATTTCAGCCCCCAAAGGGCTCCTGTGGCCATGAGATGTAGGCTCCACGTCTCCAGTCCCCTGACCAGCCAGATTTACCAGCATCTTTTCCAGGATATGAATCAGTGGAATGACGTTGTTCATCGCATAGTCCTGGCGACTGACAAATAATGTAGCCTCCTCAAAGGGCAGGTGTCACGCATGAGCTGCCACTGGCTAACATCGAAGTTACACAGGGGAGTACCTCTGATACCTTGGGCATCAAGAAATCATTTATGGCCTTTCTCTGTTCGTACAGTGGGTCCAACATATGAAGGGTGGAATTCCAACGGGTGGAAACATTGCATATCAGCCTATGTTGGGGGACGCCGTTCTGCCTCTGCAGCTCAAGGAGGGTCTGCTTGTTGGTGTACGAGTGGCTGAAGTGCATGCAAAGTTTCCTGGCAATTTTTAGGATGTCTTGCAGATGGGTGGAAGACTTAAGGAAACGCTTGACAACCAGATTGAACACGTGCGCCATGCAGGGTGCATGGCTCAGCCCTCCTTGATGCAGTGCCGACACCATGTTCTTCCCATGGTCGGTCACCATGGTTCCGATTTTGAGTTGTCGCGGAGAAAGCCAGGATTCAATTTCTTTTTTTGTTTCAATAGTTTTTTATTGAAATTTCGACATGAATACATTACAAATCGTAAACACAGGAAGGAACAAGGGCATAATTATGGCCTCACATACAGCGTAGTCACAGTACTATACATTATACTCCAGTGAGGTACATCCATGATTAAAATACATACAATACTGTATAGTAACAGCATGTAAGTCTGTCCAAACGTACGCTATACCTAACACGGCAAGGTCGTGTGGAACGACAATCGGGTCTTGCCATGAGGAGGAGGGGGAGGGGAACGGGACAGTGGAGAATAGGGTGGGGAACGAAGGGTCAAAGAACAAAAGAACATAAAACATAAACATAGTCCAGGCCTAGAGAACGAATAGGATCGGATCGCATCCCCCAGCCCACAGAGCAGGTAACCCACCCTGAAATCTAAGGGGCAGACCCATCAGCCACCAGGAATTAACCTTCAAATTAAGTAGTTAGATAACATGTTGGTGCACCAGGAGCAACAAAGCAGAGCGTCCCTGAGAGGCTACAGGAGTAAAGTAAAATGTAATACCATAATGGCAGGTAAGGCCATTTCGTATAGGCTGTCAATGGGTGTACAGTGGGGGGAATGCCTTTGCCCATGACTCCCAATGTGTCCTGAACCTTTCCAGGCTCCCACCATTGCATGCATATTGATAATTCAGTGACACCACTGAAATCAGCTCAGTCAATGTCGGACAGGAAGTAGACTTCCATCTTCGTGCAATTAGTAGGCGGGCAGCCCCTAGTACCTGACATACAACTGTCCTATATCTACCCGGTATCATGTGAATGCCCAGCAGGAGAAGTGCCAGTTCAGGTGTACACCCCACCACTCCACCGCACAGGCTATTAATCAAGGAAAACACAGTACCCCAAAAGGGCTGAATAAGTGGGCAGTGCCAAAACACATGGAATAAAGAACCGGTTTCCCCGCATCCCCTCCAACAGCAAGGTGAACACGATGGGTAGAACTTAGCTAGGCGTAGAGGAGGGTAATACCAGCGTAAAAGTATTTTACTATACTGCTCCCAATGTGAGGCACATACTGTGGATCGCTTAGCCCATCTGATCGCCTCCCGCCAGTGACCGGCCTCAAATCTACTGCCTATGTCGTCTTCCCAAAGGCACATGTGTTTAGTCTTACGAAAAGTGCAATCCATATTTAAAGTTCGATACAAAGTTTTGGTGGTATAAGCCGCTAGGGAGGCCTGTGGGTGCAAGAGATCGGCGGCCAGCTGCGGCAGACGCAATTGAGCCTAGGTGGGGTCAGACAAGTAGGAAATCACTCTAGTGTAGGTGTATGCCTCTGTTGCGGGTAGATTGTATGCCTCTTTCAACACGGAGAAGGGCATTATCGTACCACCCCTATACAGGTCGGAGACATACCTTATCCCGCATCTACGCCACCCGTCTAGAGATAAGTGCGGCATCTCGTGAGGTAGTGTCGTAATGGGTAAATTCAGTGTTACCTCAGGAGCATCTCCACCCCGAATAGCACAGAATACATGCCATGCCCCAATCGTAGCCTGTACAGCCGGTGGAGCAATTGCAGAAGAACCGCTTCTGTGTCCTGACGCTAGCAGGAATCCCTCCCAATGGGCAATCTGAGCCATTTGGGCCTCCATAGCTGGCCACAGTTTGTCATGGTTCGTTTTAAACCAAAATTGGAGTTGACCCAACACTATGGCTAAATAGTGATGGTACTGTAAGGGTCTTGCCAAACGTAGCAACCCTGACACTACTGCAGCGGTCTGGGAGGAAGGACAGAGACAAGTGAGCCCTAATCTCACCCCAGCCACTGTCCCTTCCTACTTGTCTCACTGTCCTAATGACAGGAACAACTTGGAGCCGGTCCCTACACTGAATAAGTGACAACACAGAACGAAGACAGGACGCACAAACAACAAAAGAGAGGTCAGGAAGCCAAGGGGTCAGTAACAAACGAGCAAGCAGTACAAAGTCAAAATCCAAGAGAATAGTCAGGGGCAAGCCAAAGGGTCAGAGAATCAAGTAGCAAAGTATCAAGGAATATAGTAAGACAGCAGGCAAAACACAAGTGTAATAACCGGCAACCTGTTGAGAAATGACATCCTGTATATAGAAAGTCTGGGACCAGCCCCCAGACCTGATAGGTACACAGGCTGTCAATCACACAGGCCAGGAAGAGATTAACTCTATGCAGTCCAGAGAGAAATGTTCAGACATGGGTGGGGCCAGAAATCAATTACACTGACTAGGACCATGTTCAGACTGAGCGGCAAGAAACTTACACAAAGAATCAAACTGAACACGCCTCCTTCGCCACAGCGTGCGAGCGGAGGGTGGCGCCGAGACCCGAAACGGCAGAGACGTTACAGGTACAAATTTGGTACATCCATACCCCCATTATCTCTTGCTTTAAACATTGTATGTAGTGCTACTCTAGGTTTACCACCACTCCATATAAAGGACATCATTTGTTTTTGAAAACTCAAGAAGGTGGACTTGGGTATCGGGATCACTAGTGTTCTTAAAAAATAAAGTATCCTAGGAAGGATCAACATTTTATATAAGACTA
Source organism: Leptodactylus fallax (assembly GCA_947044405.1). Classification (NCBI taxonomy): domain Eukaryota; kingdom Metazoa; phylum Chordata; class Amphibia; order Anura; family Leptodactylidae; genus Leptodactylus; species Leptodactylus fallax. The sequence continues at coordinate 4,622,342 of CAMRHE010000141.1, forward strand.
TTCTTCCCATCCAGCTATGCTCAAATTTAGTTAACCCATCGAGCTCCTTCTGCAGGATAGGTAGCAACCCCGGAAAGTTGGCCTTAACTAAATCTTTTGGGTTTGGGGTGAGTCTTATTCCCAGATAGGGTATAGAGTGCGAGCACCATTGATAGGGCGATGTATTTTTCATGTGGTGTATATTGTTTTGAGTCAGACCAATTCCCAAGATCTGAGACTTGGATTCATTAACTTTATAGTAGGATAACTCTCCAAAATCTTTCAGAATTTGAGATACAGTACCGAGCATGTTATTAGAGTAGGAAAGGGACAGAATCACATCATCCGCGAATAAATTAATTCTGTGGTCTGTCCGGCCCAACTTAATGCCAGTCAGACCCAGGTGCGTCCTGATCGTCTCAGCCAAAGGATCCATCACTAGTGAGAATATCAAAGGGGACAATGGACACCCCTGTCTCGTGCCATTGGTAATGGCGAAGGGGCAGGACAGGACCCCATTCACCAGCACTCGTGCGGATGGGTTAGAGTAGAGAGCAGAGATTGCAGTAGCTATGGGACCAGATAAACCAAATTTATGGAGAACTTCGAAAAGATACCCCCAATGCACCCTATCGAACGCCTTCTCCGCATCCAGGGACAGGAGCAGAGAAGGCGTCCGCCGAGCCTGGGCCGCCGCAACCAGCGCGATCACACGCCTCGTGCCATCTGGGGCCGGTCTCCCTTTAGTAAATCCAACCTGATCTCCGCCTATCAGTGTGGGCATGACATCGAGAAGTCTGTTCGCAAGTACCTTTGCAAACAGCTTAACATCCGCATTTAATAGTGATATGGACTGGTAGTTGGAGGGTTGGGAGGGGTCTTTGCCTGGTTTGGGTAGAGTCACAATCGTGGTGGACAGTATCTCAAGGGGAAATGCCCCTGTCACCATCGCTAAGTTAAACATCTCAGTAAGGTGAGCAAGAATAAGTGGCTTGAACAGCTTGTAGTATTCCCCAGAGAACCCATCAGGGCCCGGAGACTTATTGAGTTTTAAGCCATCTATCGCCTTAGCCACTTCCTGAGTGGAAACAGGAACATTTAAAGACTGCAACTGTGCAGGGGCCACAGAGGGGAGGTGCAAAGAGCTTAAGAATCGGTTAATATCTATCCTCGAAGGCTGCGTGGTATCCGGGTCATCTCTTAAGTTATACAAGTCCTGATAATATTTACTAAATTCATCAGCAATTTGTTGAGGGTGGAAGATTTTTGCCGTGGTCAATTTAGACACAAGAAATGGAATTTTAGATTTAATCCTTGCCGCCTTGACTCTCTGTGCCATTAGCTTGCTGGCTTTATTGTACGACCGGTAAAAGGATGCTTTCAAGCGTTTAGAGTGTTTCTCGAAGTCTACCAGTAGGTGGGCGCTCAAATCATCCCTGGCCTTCCGCAAAGCAGTCAATAGGACAGGATTAGGGTCAATTTTATGTTTCGGCTCTAGAGTTGCAATTGAAGTAAGTAGCTCCTTCATCGTTCGCAATCGTTCGCGCTTGAAGCGCGAGGTATGCTGAATCATTAGACCCCTAACAAATGCCTTATGTGAGTTCCAGAGGCAAAATTTATCATCTACCGAGGGGGAGTTAATATTAAAGAATTCAGCAATGTCAGTGCTCAGTTTCTCGGTTACCGATGTCAGAGACATGACATATGTATTGTTTCGCCATGACATGGGAGGAGTTATAGTAGAACCTGGCCCTGAGCGTGTTTCCTACACTTCTTCAATACCGAGTTTAAAAAGGAGATCTGAGATGCGTTTGGGCGGTATACGTTTATAATAGTAAGGGGGCAATTGTCAAGCAAACAGATTAGAGCTACATAACGGCCCTTGGGATCTAAAATGACATGTATTAGCTGAAATGACACTGTGTGCTTTATCGCTATGAGAACACCCGCAACCTTCTTGGCGGCATTGGAACAGAAAACATGAGGAAACAATTTGTGGGAAAACTTTGGCGGACGAGAGTCACAGAAATGCGTCTCCTGTATGCAAATTACATCTGCTGCAGATCTGAGAGCCTCTTTCCACAGCAATGAACGCTTGAAGGGACTGTTTAGCCCCCTCGCGTTAAGTGACAGTAGTTTGACACCCACTAATGTATTCAAGAGTTAGCAATATAAACCGGTAGCATAGAAGGTCAGGTACAAAAGTAACATGAAAAGGACATCTCTTAGGCCTAGAGGGGAACAATTCGTTAATGACAATAGTCAACATATAACTATGCAACAGTAAGGAAAAAGAAAATTTTGTCACACAACTGAGCAGTGTAATACTGCGCAAACTTAGGGGGAAGTTTGCCATTGAATAGGAGTTACAAAACACGCCTCAGGTAACTCACAGTACGTCCATATTGAGCTGTTCACTCGGCGGGGGTGGTAGATTTCCACGGAGGATCCAACTTATGGGACTCGGCCCTTGAAGATTTCTGGATATTAGGCGCAGGTGGTGGCAGGTTCCACTGGAGCAGCAAACTCCTCCCTGTATCAAAGGAGTTAAATGTAAAAGTCACTCCATTTCTGATAATGATGACTTTAGTTGGAAATCACCACTTGTAGGGAATGTCGTGTTGACGGAGGACAGCTGTAATAGGAGCCAGCTCCCTTCTGGCAGCAATGGTCGCCTGAGAAAGGTCTGCATATAGTTGGATTTCTTTAAACAGCTCAGGCAAAGATGATCGTTTCCTTGACTCAAGCATGAGACGATCTTTGACGTGGTAGAAGTGTATGCGGGCGAGGGTGTCCCTGGGAATATGATCAGGCATCCCTTTCGGCTTCGGCAGGCGGTGGGCCCTGTCTATTATAAGATCCGCATCAGAGCATTGTGGCAGGATTGCTTTCATTAAGCGTTGCAGATAAGAAGTCAGGTCCCTGGCTGCGACTGACTCTGGTATGCCACGAAACTTGACATTGTTCCACCTATTCCTATCTTCCATGTCGGCAATTTTAAGTTTGACCGCCGCTAATTCTTCCTCAAGATCATTATGGGCATCCACTATAGTATTGTGTGCCGCAGCAAATTCACTCATCTTATTCTCAACATGGTCTATCCTGTTACCAAGAGAGTCAACCGTGGAGGATACGGACATAATCGCCTTAGTGATATCCTTCTGAATAGATCTATGCAAAGCTAGCATGATATCCTTCAAGAAGGACTCAGAGGCAGATTGGGTACCTGCAGGGATAGCCTGGAGCACATCCGAGTCGCAATGTTGGGGTTCTTCTGTAGCTGGGCAGGATTCAAAGCAGAATGTGGTATCCCATCTCATCTTCTGCTTTACAGGGCGTTGTGTAGGGGTGCTGCTGCCTGCCTGGGAGGATGCTGCCGCAGGGGAGAGGTTCTGATGACCAACCAGAGCTGGATTGGGTGGGGATGGGGGTTGTAGTCCCCTCTTATAAGGTTGCTGCTGGCCCTCTGCACCCCTCCTCAGGCTCTCCTGGGAGCCTGGCCTGTTGGTATGAGACCCCTGATGTGGTGGATTAAGCTGTTGGGACTCCTCACCTGAAGCGCTGTTGTTTGCAGCGCAAAGGCGGCCTGCTATGCGCTGTGGTTGAAGGAGAGAGGAATCGCCGGCGCCATCTTGGACCGCGGCTGGCGCGGCAAAGAAATCCGTGAGCTGCTTTGGGGGGCCTTTTTTTCCCCCGTTTGGCCATTTCCCCGCTGTCTGTGGGGGCTGAGGATCTCCCCTCTCGAGAATTGCCGGGTATTGCCGGTGCCGAGTTGCCGTTATGAGCCGCTAGAGTCTGCGAGGCCTCAGAGCGCTACGGACCAGCGACCATCTGAAGCAGCGCCAAGCAACGCCCCGCAGGATTCAATTTCTTGATGAAGAACACGGAGCAGTTCCTCCCCTGTGTGACTCCGTTCGCCAAGGCAAACGAGGTGTATAACAGTGTGACATCGCCGTGCCCTGCGCATGTGGTATACTAGAGGAGCACTGTGAATTGTCCCTGCAGTGGAGGCTGAGGACACAGTGGCAGATGAGGCGGACCTTGTTGCAGGACCAACGACATGAGAACATGGAGGCGGAAGCGGCGTCACTTGGCCAAGTTGCTGGTGTGTCTGGGCAGGAACCACATTCACTCAGTGGGCCATAAAAGACATATATTGTCCTTGACTGTAGTTACAGCTCCACACGTCGGCACTGCCGTGAACTTTGGCAGACTCCAACAGGCTCAAGGACTGGCCCACCTTCTGTTCTACATATTTGTGCAGGGCTGGTACTGCCTTTTTGGCAAAGAAATGATGGCTTGGGACTCTCCACCTCGGCTCGGCACAAGCCATCAGTTCTCTGAAAGGTGCAGAGTCCACCACTTGGAAAGTGAGGGACTGCAACACCAGCAACTTGGACAGGATCATGTTCAGCTTCTGCACCGTTGGATGAGTGCACGCATACTGTTGTCTCTTGGAAATCGCTTTGGTGATCGATTACTGATGCAATGACTGACTAGGAGGAGGAGCATGAGCATCAGGACCACCAGATGATGGGAAGGACACACAGCTTCCTTAGGCTGAGGTGGTGGAGCCTTGACTGCCTGAAATGGGTTGCATGCAACTAGGTGCTGCAGCAGTTGCTGCGGCAGGCTGGACCACCAGATTGGAGCCACGGTTCTCCAACGCCAATTGATCATTATGCTGCATATGTTGACGCAGGGCTGTGGTGCCAACATTGGCACCCTGCCCACAGATTTGACATATGGCCATGTTCAACTCCCCCGGCAGCTTAACAAAAAACTGCCACACCGCCGAATAGGTGATTTTACCCTCAACACTCTGCACTGACTGATACCACCACTGACTCTGTGAACCCCTGCACCACTCCTTTCTGGGTAGGTAGGCTCCTGCGAAGCGGGTGGTCTATCCTGGGCACATTTGGCTCCCAACCTCCCACTGCTGTCACCCTGCAGACTCCCGGCCACGCTACCGACTTGCTGGCTCTGCCGTTGCCTCATGCGCAAGCTGCCACCCTCTTCTTCCGATGATGATGAAGCCCCTTCGTCACCTGGCTCCCAATCGCGATTGCGATCAGCTACATCATCATCGAGTACTGTCTGCACATCACTGATGTCCTCCTCAACGTCTCTGAGCCAGGAGGCTGACCGCTCGCAAGACCAGCTCCCACGCCACTCTCCTCATCACTACTTGCCCGCCTACTGGAGGAAGCGGCGGATGTCTCCTCTTGGCTGGGCAGTAGCTGCTGACTGTCGTCTAGTAGCTCGTCCTCACTGTATAGTGGATCTGAGCCCACAACATAGAGTACTTCTCTGGCTGAGGGAACAGAAAAGGACAGAGGCAGGTTGAGGACAGGTGAGGGCACAGGGTCTGCTACCAGGTCATGCCAACTAAGGGTTGTGTCTGACGAACCCACCGACTCTTGGCTGGAGGTATCTGATGTGACTTGGGATGAAGTGGATGACCGAGTGAACCATTCTAGAACTGCTGGTCAAGACACGACCGCTAGCTGACACTGGGAGCTCAAGCCTCTGGAAGTGACCCCTGCCATACCCCCTTACTCTGCTGCGACCTGTGCCTGCGCCAGAAACATTTAGGCCTGTGCCCCTCCCCTGTGCAGGGCCTGTCGCTTCTCTGTCTGACATACTGTTACATCAAATAAGTAAATGAAAAGGAAAATAATACAGGGCAAAAATGACTGTAATTTTCTCACTTCAACACACAACAGCGAATAAGCCCCTTATTTTTTCCCCACTAGTAAACTCCTTGAAAAAGTGTTCTAACAGATAACTGCAGAGATTAATGGATAACAATCCTTTTATTTGCCACTGATGCAAGGCAAAAAGGCCTGTAATTTTCTACCTTCAAGACACAACGGTGAATAAGCCCCTTATTTACCCCACTAATAAACGCCTTGAAAAGGCGTTATGACAGATAACTCTGGAGATTAATGGATAACAATCCTTTTTTTTTTTTTTTGCCACTAATGCACGGTAAAGAGGCCTGTAATTTTCTACCTTCAAGACACAACAGCAAATAAGCCCCTTATTTTTTCCCCATTAATAAAAGTCTTTAAAAGGCGTTATAACAGATACCTGCAGAGATTAATGGATAACAATCCTTTTTTTTTGCCACTTATACACGGCAAAAAGGCCCGTAATTTTCTACCTTCAAGACACAATGGCGAATAAGCCCCTTATTTTTTCCCCACTAATAAACGCCTTGAAAAGGCGTTATAACAGTTAACTGCGGAAATTGATGGATAACAATCCTTTTTTTTTTGCCACTACTGTACGGCATTTATGATAATGTCCATAAAATATTTAAAGGTGATTAACATTTGATGCCAACATAAAGCAGAGATCTGGAGCATTAGATTTATGATCTAATTTGGGTGGTATGACTATTTGTATGAAAAGTAGATCATTTCAAACTTTTTAAATTGTATATTTTTCTAAATTTCCACCAAATTTCCTATTTTTTCATAATTAAACACAAAGCATATTGACCAAAATTTACCATTAAGATGAGGTGCAATGTGTCACGAATAAACAATCTCAAAATCACTTTCATGAGGTAAAGCGTTCCTACGTTATTATCTCATTAAGTGACATGTAAGATTTGAAAAATCTAACTCTATCAGGAAGTCAAAAACTGGGGTTAAATACAGAAGATTCTTAACAAATTCTTGCTGTTTATGGTAGTCTTTAGATGCTGAATGGACTCTAGACGTAAAGTTAGTGCCAATGACTGTTTATACTAACAAATTGAGATCAGAGTTCAGTCACTGGGAATTTGAACTCCACAAGCTTGCCTGCTGTATTCTTTAACCCCTTCTCGTCTGAAGTATTTTTCGATTTTCATTTTTGACTCCATGCCTTCCAAACCCCATAACTTTTTTATTTTTCAATTCACAGAGCTGTTTGAGGGCTTAATGGCTGTGGTACAAATTGTACTTTGTAATAGCTCCATTTATTATTCTGTGCAATGTGCTCAGAAGCTGGAAAAAAATGAAAAATGGAATAGCAGAAATACTGCGCTGGTGCAACTTTCTTATGGCCTTTGTCTTTACAGCTTTCACTGTGTAGCCAAAATGACGTGTCAGTTGTATTCTATGGGTCAGTACAATTCCGCTGATACCAAATTATATAGTTTTATTTACGTTTTAATCCCTTAAAAAAAATCCAAAACTTAGCAAAAAAAACCATTTTTTTTTAAGTTGCCATATTTTGACACCAGTAACTTTTTTATTTTTCCATGTACGGAGGCATAGGGCATTTTTTTTGCAGGGCTAGATGTACTTTTTTGTCATAGTATCATGGGGAATGTCTATTGCTTTGATCGTTTTTTATTAAAATTTTTATGCGAAGTGAAACAGTGAAAAAATGGCAGTTCTGCTCTTTTATTTTTTTTTCCCGCTATGGCATTCACTGTATGGGAAAAATATTTTTAGAAGTTTGTAGACCAGGCATTTTCAGACACAGGGATATCTAACGCTAGGTTCACACCAGTGTATGGGTTTCCGTTCGGGGTTCCACTTGGGGACCCCCCCCGAACGGAAACCTAATCTGCTTAAAAAATCGGTTCCCCGTGGAAACCTGCGGACCCCAAAAAGGGCGAAAATTGTGGAGAGAAAAGCACTGCTTGCAGCGCTTTTTTCTCTGCATTTTTCAAGCGGAACGGGGAATGGAATTCCCCAGCAGAGTGCAGTCATAGATGTGAACGTAGTCTTATGTGTATGTGTTTCACAGTATTTTTTTACTTTTATATGTATTTTAGGGAAAGAGGGGTGATTTGAATTTTTAGTTCTCTTTTTTTAATATATACTGTATATTTTTTTTTTTTTTTTACTTTTTTTAAATGTATTTCATAGAACCCCTAGGAGTCTTGAACCCCAGGGGTCTAAATGACTTATGCATTATAATGCATTACAAAATAATGGCACTTGTATTACAGGCTGCATAGAGCAGTGTGTAATATAAGTTAATGCGAGACAATCTTGGGAGCCTTCAAAAGGCCCAATTGCTGATTGATCTTGTTCTGGGTGACGGCAATCCACAAAAATGCTGCCTCTGTCAGCTTTGACTAAGGCACCCGAGGCCTAAATGCCCATGATCAGTGCGGACACTGATTATGGGCATTAGTGCTGGGTCTTTGCTGTATCAGTGACTATGGTGGCTGCTCAACTTCTCACACTAAAGGGGCAATAAGTTACAAAATGGCACCAGGAAATCACTGATTCTTCTGTTCATTTGCCATTTTTTGCCTTCTTTAGACTAACAGGCCCCTATTCAATAACATGAAGCCCATAGGCTGTGGCTCTCATGAGGTGCCCCCAGCAAAGTAATAGTCCCCCCCCCCACATAATTAACAAACACTATTACTTATGTGAGGGGACAATTACCTTTTGGGGGGCATTATTCGGACACTATTACTGTAATAGTACCTTAATAGCACCCCTGTGGAGCTCAGGTCCTTTGATTACTTCACCTCGGCCCTACGCTTGCCGGCCATGGAGTAGTTACATTACCAACAAATATCCCACTTTGTTCAGGCTCAACTTGGGTCCACATGGGTCTCACTTCCCACAGCTTTTGAGAGACTGTGCCGAGCTGGCACCTCTACAAAGAGGCTTCTATCCAGTATATATAGGCTCTTGTCCTCTCCTGAGGGACGATTCTCCCAACCCATAAGTACATGACTAAGTGGGCGGAAGCTTTAAGTAGACAGGTCTCACCTGGACAGTGGCAGATCATATGGTCCCGAGCTGCCAAATCCTCATCCTGCATCATTACTGAATTTCCCCATTGTGGGACTATTAAAGGACTATTATTATTATATTATGTTTCGTGAAACCCAATGCAAAATCCTTATGCATTGGTATCACATGCCAGCCTTGCTCTATACTCTTAACCCCACTATTCCCTCTTCGTGTTGGTGTGTCAGACCTCGCTGGGGATGGTGTGTCATATCTTCTGGGAATGCCCTATCATCTGCTGGACCCTATGACTTATTTGCTCAACTTGCCTCCCAGACACCTGGGCAGGAAGACATCCAGGCTGTTTCTTTACTTGTGTACTGCAGCGAAGACTCTTATTGCCCGTCACTGGAGGGAAACGCTTTCCCCCACGGGGTCTGAACTGATTGCCCGCATGAAAGATATTCGCAGCCTTGAATTTTTGACTGCTACCCTGAACCACACTGTGGAAGCTTTTAATTCTATCTGGTCACTCCGGGACACCTACTGTACCTTTCATGGCTTTTGATTCTATCCAAACTGCCCCACCCATTCTCCCACTCCTCCCCCCCATCTTGTCCTGCGTTGTCCCTGTCTCCTCCCTTATTGAGTTTTGTATTCTATGATTACAGTGGATTTTGTTAACCTGTTATGCCACATGTTGTGCCTTTCCCTTCTGTTATATACTATATTGTAAAACACTTCAATAAAAATTACAGTTAAAAAAAAAAAAGCACCCCTGTACAGGTAATAGTTCCATCCCACAGAGGTAATAGTGCCTTCCCAGAGTAATAGCCGCCCCCCATATAAGTAATACTATTACTGACATGAGGGGGGCTATTATCTTAGTGGGGCACTGTTACTGTAATAGTACCCTAATAGTGCCCATCATTTACGTATGGGGGGGCACTATTACTGTAAAAATGTCCCATGCCCTCACATTCCATCCAGCCCACCTCCCTCCACATACCATTCAGTTTGGTCTGTTGAACTGTATATAATTTTTCTCTAGCTGCAGTTCCTCTACATGCGGTGTGCCTGGGAGATTTGGTGGCACACAGCCTGATCTTGATTTTGAAGATAACTAGAGACTTAACTTCCCTGGTAACAGGAGTGAACAGCAAATGAGCTTGAACACTTAGTGGCAGCAACTTTAGAGAGATTTTGTAGTCAGAAAAAAGTAACATTTTTAAATAAAGTACATTACATTTTAGCCCAAAATCACATGCTCTGTTAAATGAGACTATGTTGCCTGAAAAGTTATTAAGTGCCCTATTGATGAAGCATAGTGACCATACAGTATGAAAGTTCTATCTTTCAATGTAACCAAAGACAACATCTGCATTGTATTTTTGTTTCCAGTGTCCTCACTGTAAAAAAAAAAATACTGCTAGGTTCACTGGCTTTTATAGCTAGTGTAAAAGTAGATTATAAACCACATTGTCGGGGGGGTTAATCTCCCCCGGGATGGATGTCACCGTAAGCCTAATTAAATAGATAACCAGTTTCGAGCGCTCGGGAAACAAGACGTACACAGGTGTCATGTATGAACAGTTTCTACTTTATTGCGTAGTTCAATACAGTTTTAAAAGCAAGCTCAGTTACATAACAGTCATGTGATCAATATACATATATGGTCTTTCCAGTTCCGTTACCAGACAAATTTGTTCAGTTACCCATCACCCCAGATGTTTTCCTTTTCACCTTATCTGAATGTCCTCCTTATCTTCCCTGAGAATACCAGTTCCGCTGAGAACATCAGAACTGTTGATATCCTCCCCAGACTCTAAGTCTGTTTTTATCTATCAACTATGCAGTCTTGTTTGCAGAACATTCCACCCTCTTGTGCTTTCTGTATACTATGACATAGAATATAGTGCAAGTTATGTTTTAACCCTTACAATTCCCCCATTTTAGGACTTTATTTTTAATCAATATTCAATGAATACATTCACACTATCTGTGTGCCATCTGTGATGGATTCTCCATTGAAAATGTTAAAAATAATGATCCTACCTTACATACTGAGTATTGTCCCTCATGAGATTGCATAGCAAAGGAATACATTGGATACAACAACATCCTAATATCATAAAAATGATTACACAAAGGATTATACCTACGATTTGTCGAAGGTATCCCAAGTCAGGTAGGAAAGCTAACAGCCAGTCCCACCATCCTTGGTTGACATCTTGTTTAATATGTGTTACCATTTCCTGCAACTGTTTCAACTTATCATGCACATCTTCTGAATGGTCAGACAAATTAAAACAGCACATTCCCGCAAAAGTGTTGCACCCATAACCATGTTTAAGCAGTAAATAATCTATAGCCGCTCTATTCTGCAATATTGCTTTTTTATGTGATTGCAAATCTAATACAACATCTTTAATGATAGCGCTAATAGTGTTTATGTTCTTTACCATAAAGCAAGCAATACGTGATATTGTCTTAGCATTATATACAGACAAACCTGGTACTCCTACCAGTGACACAGCTAGGCTTATGTATTCTGCTTTTGATAAGAGTTTCACATCATAATTACAATCCTCAGGCAGTGGGATAGTACTTCTTTTGTGTAATATATGTACATGCGATTTCTGTGAACTCTGTTCATATGGTGTGGGTATCATAGTCAATGCTAATCTAGACAAGTCACATATGCCTCCAGTTATATTGGCAGGTATATAGGTGTAGCTGTTATTACCACATGCTAGAACCCACCCAGGTGGCAAGGGTACATGTAAATCTAGTGACGGGACAATAAGTGTCCTGTTACATTGCATCCTCTTCCCTTCCCTCAGGGTTTGACAATCGTTGTCAGTTCTATTGCAAATTTGTGGAAACTGCCCTTTATTCATTATAGGATTGCAATTAGGTATTGTTGTTTTATTACATGAAAATTTGAAACACAATTCTGCTCTTGCTACTGCCCCAGTCGATATCCTTATCATATTCTCCTGTAAATCTGCGTAGGCAGTGCAGTTCATACAAGCATATTAAGGACTTATCCAGTCTGCATGCACATGGAGATCAGCTTCCTGTAAAAGAGTATCATTTAACTGAAATTTCAACAATTTAGTCCATATTGCAACAGAAGTCGGCACTGCAATCAAACAAGTTTCTAACACATTACTGGAATATGCATTTCTCAAACAAAATTCTGTCATATTTAATACTCAGGCCAAATATAACCACATATTCTCTTTTGTTCTCCATATGTGTTCCTCCAGCTCCCTTACTCCCCGATTTGGGCTGTCTTTTCTCCTGTAAAGTTCAAACCAGGTCCATATTATTAAAAGGCATCCAGCAAACATCAGCAAGTGTTGTGTTTTCATTTTGATGGTGCTTCAACTTTCTTGCAATGTGAAGCGTGTATCCAGGTGGGTTTTCCCTCCAATTTTACTGAAGTGGCAGTTGTCAGCAGTACTTGGAAGGGACCGTCATACCTGGGTTCAAGAGACTTCCTAGTGTGTCTTTTCACGACCACCCAATCACCAGGCTGCAAGCTATGTGTTCCTGAAAAATCAGAAGGGTCTGGAATAGAAGAGAACACTTGTTTATGTGTTTCTCTCAATCTCTGACACAAACTCTGCACATAGCTAGAAATACTGTCATAGTTAAGCTGTAACGTCTGAGGGAAGTATAACCCTGTTTTGGGCGCACTTCCAAACAATATTTCAAATGGTGACAACCCTGTCTTCCTGTTAGGGGTGGTTCTTACTGAGTAAAGGGCTAAAGATAGACACTCAGGCCAGGGCTTCCCTGTCTCTGCTATCGCTTTTTGGATCTTTAATTTGAGTGTACCATTCAACCTTTCCACTTTGCCTGAACTCTGAGGATGGTAGGGTGTGTGGAAAGCTTGTTCAATCCCTAGTGCAGACATTATTTCTTTCATTATCTCACCTGTGAAATGTGTACCTCTGTCAGACTCAATCACCTCGGGCACTCCAAACCTACACACAAGCTCAGACATCAGTTTCTTGGCAGTTGCTTGTGCGGTTGCTTTGCTCACAGGGTAGGCCTCAGGCCATCCTGAAAACAGATCCACACAGACCAATACATACTCGTATGTTCCAGACTTAGGCAACTGTATGTAATCTATCTGTACTCTCTGAAATGGGTACAGGGATTTTGGTGTACACTTGGTGGGTGTTTTAACTACCTGTCCTGGGTTGTGTAGAGCACATATGTGACATGCTTTTACGTGGTTACTAGCAGCTCTTCCAAAACCTGGGGCAAACCATAATTTACCCACTAATGACTCCATGGCATTTCGAGAGGCATGCACCTTACCGTGGGCCAAGCCAGCCATCTGGGGGTAAACTGCTGAGGGCAGGCATAATCGATCCCCCATTTTCCACATACCATCACCTTCTGTAGCACCTGCTTTCTTCCATCTTTCAGTTTCCACACTGGTAACCTTTGAGTACAGCCCTTTTGGGTCTGCTAAGTCAATGTCCATTTTGCTCACCTGGTTGGGACCCCTTCTGGCCAGGAGTGCTGCAGCCTTGGCTGCTCTGTCAGCTCTCTCATTTCCACAGCTTTCAGGGTCCCTTCCTTTTGCGTGAGCTCTGACTTTCACAATTGCCAGCTGCTTTGGGAGCAGTATGGCCTCCATCAATCGACTTACCACATCTCCATTCTTAATTGGCTTGCCCTGGGCCGTTAGGAAGTTCCTTGCCCTCCATATTGGACCATAATCATGTGCAATGCCAAAAGCATACCTGGAGTCAGTGTATATGTTAGCTGTTCTACCTTTGGCTATCTTACAAGCCTCCATAAGGGCTTTAAGCTCAGCTTCTTGGGCTGACATGTATGGTGGAAGAGCTTCCTGGACTATGATGTCATGTTCAGTGACTACAGCATACCCTGTAACAAATTTGCCTTCATCTGTCAGATACCTTGAGCCGTCCACAAACATCTCATAATCAGGATTTTGTAATGGCACATCCGTGACATGGTCAAATCCCACTGTTTCCTGTGACATAAGAGCCACACAATCATGTTCATGCTGGCTGTCAAACAGTTCTTCTTCAGAGAGGGAATTTAAAAATAACTCATCTTCCACTCCCCCTTTTGAATCATGAACTCCTACAGGAAGAAGAGTTGCAGGATTCAAAGTTAAACAGCGTTGAAAAGAGATGTTTGAGGAGGACTGCAGAGCAAATTCCATTTTGCACTGCCGTGCCAAAGAAAGGTGACGTCTGTCCACCTGTGTGAGGATAGCATGAATGTCATGAGGTGTATACACAACCAGTATATGATCTAGGACAATGTCTGAGCTTTTCTCAAGCAACGCTTGTACTGAGAGGACAACACGCACACAGGAGGGGGTCCCCCTGGCTACAGCATCTAACCTTGAGCTGTAATAGGCCACGGGGAGTTTCTTATCCCCGTGTTGTTGTGTGAGAACTGCAGTTGCATGTCCCATCATCTCAGTCACGTAGAGCTGAAAAGGTTTCTGATAGTCAGGTAGGCCTAAGGCCGGAGCACTGACTATCTGCAACTTCAGCTGGTAAAACGCATCCAAGGCCTCAGGTGTGAGGCTGAATGGTTTTGAGGAGAGGCTATCGTACAGAGGTTGCATGGTCAAAGATGCAGATCTGATCCATGGCCTACAGTAGGATACCAATCCCAAGAAGGTACGTAGCTGAGCATGAGAGGTCGGCACCTGCATGTCTCTCACCACCTTGGTCCTCTCATCTGACAGGTGCTTGGTACCCTGGCCGAGACAGTGTCCCAGGAACACCACTTTTTGCTTGCAAAATTGCAACTTGTCCTTGTTGGCCTTGCAGCCGTTCTGGTAGAGGAAACACAACAGGCTGATGGTTGCCGCTTCACAGGTTGGTTTGTCTGGAGCACAAAGAAGAAGATCGTCAACATATTGTAACAGAACAACATCATCATGTGGAAAATACCAAGTACTCATAATAAGTGTAAGACACCTTGTGAATTGGTTAGGACTGTTTTGCGCCCCTTGTGGTAGTACTGTCCAAGTGTACTGTTTACCCCTGAATGTAAATGCAAACAAATACTGGCAATCGGGGTGTAAAGGCACAGAAAAATATGCATTGGAAAGATCTATACAACTGTACCAGGTGGTACCTGTGGGGACAGCTGACAGCAAGGTGTGTGGGTTAGGTACCACTGGAGTTTCAAGTAGTGTTACTTTATTCAATTCCCTAAGATCATGAACCATACGGTATGTGTCTGGTTCTCCCTTTTTGCCCTTTTTCTTCACTGGGAAAAGAGGAGTGTTTGCTACAGAAGTGCATTCCTTCAATGCTTCTGCTTTCACTAATTCCACTATTGTTACTGCTATGGCATCCTCTTGGGCATGGGTCAGAGGATATTGTTTAATCCTGGGTGGCTGAGCACCAGGTTTCAGGGTTACCATAACAGGGGGTACATCCAATTTACCTAAGTCTGTTTTCCCAGTTGCCCATAATGCTGTTGGCACTTGGGATAACAGTACATTTTCTTCTTCAGTGAGGACAAAAATACAATTTGGTGTATTTAACTCGGCAGATAACAAACACAAAATCTCATGATTAGTATGCGTGACTTTTACAAATGCTTCTCCTGAGGAATGTAACATGATGTTACATCCTAACACTCCCATCACATCTGTACCAAGAATGTTATCTGATGTGTCTGAGACTAAATACCTAGTGAGTATCCTGCTACCCTGAAATGAAGTTTCTACAGGATCAGTTTGCTCCAGGGTGACTGGTAGCCCTGATACCCCTTGAAACACCTGGCTGTCTCCTGAGAATGGGAGTTTACGTGTACTAGCAACATGTTTGCTTACACATGATTTTGTTGCCCCAGTATCTATCAAGAATGGCACCTCCTTTCCATTAATCAATACAGGTTGAAAAATTTGAATTCCCCTATCCTGTTTGGACAAAAGGGATACTGGGGCGGGAGAGCCTGTCTTTCATTGTGTATCATCCGGTGCTTGATAAAATGCTTTGTCTCTCTCTGTCTCAGACATGGGCGGACCACCCTTATGTTGCCTGGGCCCATCGTTGTCCCCTTGTTTGGGACACCGACAATACCTGGCTAAGTGTCCTGGTTTCCCACAATTGAAGCATTTTCTGGTCTCCCTCTGTCCTTGTTGTTGTCTAGGGCGGGGACCTGTCTTTCCCTGATACCTTGCTCAATTGTTTATATAAGCTTTAATTGGTGCTGCTGCTTTCTTTTCCTTCTCATCTATTCAAATCATCAGGATTTGAACTTCTCCAATCCGGGGTACAAGCTCTTATCTTTTCTGCCAGGGTGCTCCCTATTCCCTGCATGAATGCTTCAGAAAGCATGGTGTTTCTCAGGGCTCGAGATGCATGCTCCTCCCACCCGGCATCTACTGCTTTAGTGAGAAGTCTGCCATAATAAGCTTCTACTGCCTCACCTTTCTCCCTTTTACATGTAGTTAATGCTGTACGGCGGGTTTCTGCTTGTTTTTCACACCACAACTTCAATTTATCTAAAAAGTCCTTTCCACTATCTGTGGATTCTGTGTTCAGGGGAATATTTCGATCAAATCTAGAAATAATATTTATCGTACTCAACAACCCCTCTGAACATTTCACCTGAACTATGGCCATTAAGTCCTTCCAGCTAGCTCTATAGTTCATCTGAATCATCCTCATTTTCCTAAGAAAAGCACTGGGTTCTAACTGTGGGTCTGGTAGTTGCTGTGCCATAGACAGCTGATCCCTAGGAGACCAAGGTCTCCATTCTACTGAAGTAGTTGTAATCATATCATCCTCACTCGTCTGTCCCCTTCTAAGTGTCCCTTCCTCTTTTGTTTCTTCTACTTCTTCCCCAGATACACTCCCGGTTGTCCCACTAACGGGGGTACGGCTAACAGTTCTCTTTGTCTGTGACCTAGTGACAACTGGGTACAATTTTTGTGTTGGGGGTGGCGGAGGTGGTAAAGGTAAATCTGCATGCATTACTTTAGGGCCACAGACCCCCCTGGGACGAGGGGTATTACATACAGAGCATGGATCTCCCCAGCACGGTTGCTGGGTACTACATGTTTGACAAGTCCACCCCTCCGGATTGTAAGGTGGAGGAGCTGAGGCGAGTCCTGTTTGGTTGGGGCCCTTCCCTTTATATTCCTCTGAAGGAGGCATATACAGCATCCTTCCTAGTTTATCCTGTTTTCGGGACCATTCCCCCTTCTCTATTTTCTTGCTTCCTTCGATCAGGGCATATATACCTCTTTGCAGCTTATTTTCTTGAATCAGTCCTGCATAGTCCAATCTCCACTGATCCCAAAACTTACTGTCTACCAACCCAGTTTTGTGTATTCCTGCTCTTTTTAGGATTGTCTTTACCTGTGCGGCTACTTCTTTCCCCTCCCCTATTTCTATTAGTTCACATGGGGTGTACCATATCTTAGATGGTCCCTTCCCCATCTTGGCTGGTAGCTAATCAGCCGATGAGTCTCTCACTCCTCTAGGGCAACCTTGAGACAATAGAGGGTCACTTATGACTACTTAGTGAGAACTCCCAGACAGACTCTTCTGTCTTCTATGAACTACTTGTGCAAGTTCAGGAGTAGTGCTCAGGGCAATGCCTCAATTGGCTTCCACAGGCTCAACTTTCTGCCTGTGTCCCCTTACCAAAACACTCCCAAATCACTACACGCACTTCACGCGGATTCTACTAAGTCCTTCGTGCTACTACTCAGGTCCCATTCGACCTTGACCGTCCAAGCACGGCTGGAGGCTAGTGTTCCAAAACAAGGACTTTTCAATCACTCAGTGCTTCTCAGTTCCGAACCTTGTCCGCAACTCTAGGGGTTAAGAATAGAGAACTGTTCCCCATTCTTTGCAGCCTTATATATCTTATAACACAGGTAACATGCAAACATCAGTAGACAGGTAAGACAAAAAGCAAAGAAAACAATTTCCATATCATTTACAGGTGACATGTCCCTTTTAGGTTCTTCCGTACTATACAATTGGCATCGAGATGTCATATAAGCATGCAGCAGCTTACCTCACTCATCGATACAGAGAATAGACACACAAGAACCTCAGATATACTAATTGGCAAGATCAAAGGCTTACCTTCACAGTACTGTTTTTATCTATCTGAGGTCCTCTGGTCCCGTCCCCAAGTCGATCGGTGAGTGGGTCGGCACTCTATCGGCTGCACATCAGACAATCTCGAGGCCCCACGTTGGGCGCCAATTTCTGTCGGGGGTTAATCTCCCCCGGGATGGATGTCACCGTAAGCCTAATTAAATAGATAACCAGTTTCGAGCGCTCGGGAAACAAGACGTACACAGGTGTTGTGTATGAACAGTTTCTATTTTATTGCGTAGTTCAATACAGTTTTAAAAGCAAGCTCAGTTACATAACAGTCATGTGATCAATATACATATATGGTCTTTCCAGTTCCGTTACCAGACAAATTTGTTCAGTTATCCATCACCCCAGATGTTTTCCTTTTCACCTTATCTGAATGTCCTCCTTATCTTCCCTGAGAATACCATTTCTGCTGAGAACATCAGAACTGTTGATATCCTCCCCAGACTCTAAGTCTGTTTTTATCTATCAACTATGCAGTCTTGTTTGCAGAACATTCCACCCTCTTGTGCTTTCTGTATACTGTGACATAGAATATAGTGCAAGTTATAGAAGACTTTGGCTGATGATGAAACTGACCCACTATAAAAGTGGGTTTGGCTTACCTGCTGCCAAATCACAGAGTGTGTGTGAGGTTAGATTGTAGACTACATTGAAGACATGGACTGATGATGAAACAGACACACTACAAAAATCAGCTTGGCTTACTTGCCTCCTTAGCATTATTATTATACAGGATCAGTGGAAAAGCAGACATCTCTAAAGCCTTATTCACACAACAGTGAATAAGAGCTGTGTGACAGATGTTTTTTGAATGGCCGTAACACAACTGTTTTAAAATCCATGAATATCTAAGGGTCTATTCACATGCCTGTTTTTTTCTACAGACCACTTTTAACAGCAGTGAAAAAAACTGACATGCTCTATTTTTGTCCATTTTGAGGACATAAAAATAGACACGTGAATAGACTGATAGACATTCATGGTTTTTAAAATGGTCATGTAACAACCGCCACACAGCGGTTATTCACTGTTGTGTGAATAAGGCCCTTAAACAGACCAACATTTTTCAGGGACATTAGATCTGTGAAAAACAGCACAGCTGTGTGCATACACTGCAATAATACATACTGTATCAGGAAACTGAGATCTGTATTGTATCTTTGGAGCCTGCAGCAGGAATGCAAGCCTAAGTCTCAGGGTCCTGCGGTGGTTTGCACATTGGTTCATTCTTTTTAAGGCTAAGGCCTCACGTAGCATGCAGCAGCCAAAAAGTGCTGCGGGAAAAACTGCAGCGGAAACGCATCGTGTTTTTCCTGCAGCGCTTTTCACAGAAAGTCCACAGAGTTTTCCTCTGTGGATTTTCTGCTTCAATTATACCTATACAGAAAATGCCAGAATGTCCATAGGTATGCGGTGACCAGATGGAAGGTAACGCTGCAGTTGGGATTGCGGGGTGCAAACAGCGCAGACTTGTCACGGTCTCTGGGCACGAGGGCGCAGCACTGGTGCTGTCCCACGTTACCACCACTGGTACCGGTGATGAGGGGGCTGCACAAATGTTGGTGGTGATTGTTCCCCCGGGGCGCTTCCCCTATACTGTGCCGACTGGTGGTGTTTGGGGCGCCCTGATGTTGTCGGTGCAGAGTCAGACACAGAAACGGTTGTAAAGTTGAACTTTTACTTCCATGGGTGTGGAGGCACAAATGCTTAAACAGTTTCTTCAATACAAAACAACGGGGTACGCCTGGTGACACAGCAAAGTCCTAGGGTGCAGGGCAGACTTGATGAAAGGTGTTCCTAGCCCCTTATACTTCAGTGTTACAGCCCTGAGGTGCATCTGGGCTCCTATTTGGCTCATAGGAGGATGCCCACCATGATACTAGTACATAATATTCCCCACTCACGTTATGTGGTCCTGATAGCTCAGAGTTTCGGGGTGCAATAGTCAGGGTGGCAGGATATTCCACAGGTCTGGCCTTGGCCCCTGGATCCTGTGATACTTGCTATGGAGCACGTGTTCCAGAATGTTCTCTCCACAGTCTCATGCTGACAAGATAATGATGCTTGACTTCCTTCAGGGCGATGGCTAGGCAGACAGGGGACAGGATCTTCTGAATAGCTGGAGTATGTCAGCTCTCCAACCTTCCTGGGCCTGTCTAGGACTTGAGATTCCTGCACTAAACTCACTGCTTTCTTCACAGGACATCACACTTATCTCCTCACCTCCTCCTCCTAACACTCCACACTTCTAACTCCTCACACGCAGGACCTTCCTGCAGGGGTGTTACCATGGGGACCCAGTGATCAGCTGACTCCTCCCCTTTTCCCAGGCGATGTCCTAACATTGGACATTTGGTTACTATTCAATCCTATGGGAGGTGTAATGCATGTGTGATGCTCACTAGGTGGCGCTGTGTTGTGTGAGACTCAGGACCCCCTGCTATGTCACACAGGCTATGAAGCAACAGGAAAAAATACAATGACTACAGAGATCACCCTCAGCCCAGCCATAGCCAGCTCTGGGATGCCACAGGTATAAATGACATGCTGCGATTTACAAAATCGCAGCATGTCCACTGCGTATATTTTTCTGTGGACATCATCATCATCATCATCATCATCATCATGCAAGTACTTTAACATGGATATCGGCTAATGAGTAATGACAATTCCTTTCTTTTTTGACAGAATGGTGTTGAGGAAACTGCTACAAAATGTAGGAATATTGGAGCCAAAGTTTACACATATGTGGTGGACTGCAGCAAACGTGAGGAAATCAGTAAAGGTGCTGATAAGGTACAAAATTTATTGTAGCTAAATACTGTTTATTGGTTATAGGGAGAAAAAGATCGGGGTGTCAACCCTAATATTTTTTACAGAAATAAAAGATACCAGTATCAATCACTTGTAAGTTGTTCTTATTCAACATGAATATAAGTACAATTTATTCACATGATGTAGTCAAATTAATGGCCCCTTTTTTTTGTGCTAATATAAGTACAATGGGAAAACAGGCCTCAATGGACATATCCATTTCCCTCAGTGAGTTCTGGCTGTAAAATGTCCCCAGACTCATGGCCTCCTACATGGACTACCCAATGTCATGATTTAGCACTGGTCTTATATCAGATTTTACAAAAAGACATAGGGTATGGCCAGATAGTACAGCTCAACCCACCCACAGCACCCAATGGGCGCCTAATTTTGTAAGTAAGACTGAGATATAATTAATTCGTACAAGCAAAATAACATGGTGATTGGGCGTCACAGATGGGTGGAGCTTTGGCCACATGCAGTTGCCCCACTGTCTGTCCATGCTTAAACCCCTCACAGTGTAGCCCTCCACATTTGATGCATGGCTATAGCTCTCATCCAGCCAGGTTCCCACTAAATCCCCATTAATACCAGCTATATCACACTCACTATCTATTCCATCTAACTTTACTACAGTCAGCCAGCCCCCATACTGCAGGTAAATTACCTGATAGATCAAGAGAGCAGGTAGGGGAGGGGTGGAGTGACGAGGGGGTTGGTTGGTTCTGATCATGTGACACAGGAGTCAGAACCAGCCATGATGCTCAGCAAAGTCTACAGCAGACAGAAAAGTCAAGTTAATTTTTCTCTGAACCCAAGCCAGCCCAATGTAGAGAAATCTGACAGGTACAAGCAACAATGCACGGAAAAAATACCAACTCTTCTTCTTCTACATACTTGGCCTTTTTTTGGCCTCAACTATGGCCTTTTGTTCAACACCCATCTATAAATCAGATTTATCAACCATAAACCTTGCTCCAAAATTATGCTCGGAAGATTTGTTGCAGAAATGTCTGCGACTGTCCCATCAATTTCAATGGGCTTTGCAGAAATCTACATGTTTGCTACCAAAATAATACCATTCAGATTAATGGAACACTTACAGAAATTTCTCCTCCAAATGGTCTTTATGTGATTATACCCAGGAGTTGTACACACTCACAGAATGCACCCTATGCAGTGTGTAACTATCAGCATGATACAGTAACTGTTGTATGTTTTGTCATTCAATTACTTGCCCTGACATATAAAAGGGAGATGATTGTAATCCAGTACATATGCCTGTACCAAGGAATTTAAACACAGAGCATTATTTAACCCATTATTTATTTTTCAATTTTCAGTTTTTACTCTACGCCTTCTAAACCCCATAACTTTTTATTTTTCCATTCACGGAGCCATATGAGAGCTTAATGTTTGTGGGACAAATTGTACTTTGTAATGGTACCATTTAATATTCCGTGTGATGTAATGGGAAGCTGGAAAAAAAATCAGAAAGGGGTGGAACTGGAGTGGAATTCTTATGGGCTTTGTTTTTTTGGCATTCAGTGTGCACCCAAAATAACATGTCATCTGCATTCTATAGGTTGGTAATAAATTTGTATAGTTTTATTTATGTTTAAACCCATAAAAAAAAATCTAAAACTTTGCAAAAAGTTCTTGGACACATATTCTGACACCCGTAACTTTTTTTATATATTGCATATATTTTTCCACAATGTGTGGATGGGACTCGCTAGAATCCGATCCACTTTGCAGGAACTGTAAAACGCCGCATTTTTTTCCATGGCGTTTCAGCCGTGACTAAACCACGGCATTTACGCCACGTGGCATAAAGGAGTTGTCTTGAATTAGACAAAATGGGGTTGCTTTGTGCACTGGGCATGCAGGAACAGAATGCCTTCTACAAACAATTTCCGACAAATATACAATTATCCAAAATGTCTTGGTATGTTGAAGCATTAAAGGTTATTCCCATCTTGGCAAATCAATGATGAGACGGGAATACAGTGCCTTGCGAAAGTATTCGGCCCCCTTGAACTTTTCAACCTTTTGCCCCATTTCAGGCTTCAAACATAAGGATATAAAATTTTAATTTTTTTGGTGAAGAATCAACAACAAGTGGGACACAATCGTGAAGTGGAACGAAATTTATTGGATATTTTAAACTTTTGTAAAAAATAAAAAACTGAAAAGTGGGGCGTGCCAAATTATTCGGCCCCCTTAAGTTAATACTTTGTAGCGCCACCTTTTGCTGCGATTACAGCTGCAAGTCGCTTGGGGTATGTCTCTATCAGTTTTGCACATCGAGAGACTGAAATTCTTGCCCATTCTTCCTTGGAAAACAGCTCAAGCTCAGTAAGGTTGGATGGAGAGCGTTTGTGAACAGCAGTTTTCAGCTCTTTTCACAGATTCTCGATTGGATTCAGATCTGGACTTTGACTTGGCCATTCTAACACCTGGGTACATTTATTTGTGAACCATTCCATTGTAGATTTTGCTTTATGTTTGGGATCATTGTCGTGTTGGAAGATAAATCTCCGTCCCAGTCTCAGGTCTTTTGCAGACTCCAACAGGTTTTCTTCCAGAATGGTCCTGTATTTGGCTCCATCCATCTTCCCATCAATTTTAACCATTTTCCCTGTCCCTGCTGAAGAAAAGCAGGCCCAAACCATGATGCTGCCACCACGTTTGACAGTGGGGATGGTGTGTTCAGGGTGATGAGCTGTGTTGCTTTTACGTCAAACATATCGTTTTGCATCGTGGCCAAAAAGTTCGATTTTGGTTTCATCTGACCAGAGCACCTTCTTCCACATGTTTGGTGTGTCTCCCAGGTGGCTTGTGGCAAACTTTAAACAAGACTTTTTATGGATATCTTTGAGAAATGGCTTTCTTCTTGCCACTCTTCCATAAAGGCCAGATTTGTGCAGTGTACGACTGATTGTTGTCCTATGGACAGACTCTCCCACCTCAGCTGTAGATCTCTGCAGGTCATCCAGAGTGATCATGGGCCTCTTGGCTGCATCTCTGATCAGTCTTCTCCTTGTTTGAGATGAAAGTTTAGAGGGATGGCCGGGTCTTGGTAGATTTGCAGTGGTCTGATACTCCTTCCATTTCAGTATGATCGCTTGCACAGTGCTCCTTGGGATGTTTAAAGTTTGGGAAATCTTTTTGTATCGAAATCCGGCTTTAAACTTCTCCACAACAGTATCATGGTCCTGCCTGGTGTGTTCCTTGGTCTTCATGATGCTCTCTGCACTTTCAACAGAACCCTGAGACTATCACAGAGCAGGTGCATTTATACGGAGACTTGATTACACACAGGTGGATTATATTTATCATCATCAGTCATTTAGGACAACATTGGATCATTCAGAGATCCTCACTGAACTTCTGGAGTGAGTTTGCTGCACTGAAAGTAAAGGGGCCGAATAATATTGCACGCCCCACTTTTCAGTTTTTTATGTTTCACAAAAGTTTAAAATAACCAATAAATTTCGTTCCACTTCACAATTGTGTCCCACTTGTTGTTGATTCTTCACCAAAAAATTAAAATTTTATATCCTTATGTTTGAAGCCTGAAATGTGGCAAAAGGTTGAAAAGTTCAAGGGGGCCGAATACTTTCACAAGGCACTGTAACTGGCCTCAAGTCCCAATCACCATAAAGCGCTGCTTTATGCTGTTTCCATAACTCCCATTAAAGTGAATTGCATATAGGCGAAAAGGTGATCCCACCAAATATTGATGTGATTTAGATTTCTCTTTTGTTCGTTCACTTCATTTTGTTAATTGACAAAAATAAACTATTAGCACTTCTATTTATAAAAGTTTTATTACTTTGCAGCATTTTTTGCCTAAAATGTTTGCACAGTACTTCATATAGTGAGTTGCAGTGACAGTCCACATCAGTTTTCAACCCTTTTACAAGGTTGAGACTTATTCAGGTGTATACATGAAGACTCTTCACAGTGAAAATGACAATCTTTAGTGAACTAGTACCTCTGACAACTGAAGTTCTTATTCCCTATTACAGGTCAGAGAAGAAGTGGGAGATGTTGATATCCTTATAAATAATGCTGGCATCGTGTTCTGTGCTGACTTACTATCACTAGAGGATAGTCAGATACAGAAGATATTTGAAGTGAATGTGCTTGCTCATTTTTGGGTAAGTAGTTTCTAGGCTCTAATACAACAGCATGCACTAACTCTTTATCATTGAGCAACGTAACGTTTAAAGGGAGTCTATCATTAGAAAATGACGTTTGTAAGTAATGGCACGTTGGAAAAGCCTTTAAAAATGCTATTTTACTCCTGCCTCTCATTTTCTTGTGGTCCTCGCCGTTTCTGTAAAATAAAGCGTTCTGGCAGAGCCGACTGCTCATGCGTGGGATTTCAACAGTGTATAGCGCTGCGTCGGATGCCTACGCAAGGCTGAAGACAAGGAGAAGATGCAGGGGGTTGTGAACAGCAGGCACTAAGGGGCGGCGAGCAGTGGATGACATTGGTGTGCTCGTAGCATAGGGGAAACGCCCCCTGTGCTCACTGAGCATAATTTGCATATCATAATAAATGCTTTTTAAAAGCTATTCCAACATGCCATTACTTTAAAAATGTCATTTTTCTAATGATAGAATCACTTTAAGAGTCAATATATAATGTATAGTTCTTTCAAATAGAATGCCTTATTAACAATTTCTTCTTCTTGTATTGTATGTATCATATATCAGCAATTTATCTTGTCCTGAGTTCTTTTTGTAAGACAAAGCTTGGTATTGTTAATTAGTTTTATGCTCATGAATGTCCTTCTTGTAACACTAGACCACACGAGCATTCCTGCCGTCAATGATGCAGAAAAATCATGGGCACATTGTGACTGTCGCTTCATCAGCTGGACTCTTTGGTGTCCCATTTTTGGTGGACTATTGGTAATATTTTATCATTTATTTTCTATTCCTAATTTAAAGGGGTTTTCTAAGACTTTTTTTTTTTTACAGATAGAGAAAAATTGTGCTGAGACAAATTTTTCTAATTGAGATAACATAAAAAATTGGGTGAGCAACACAGTCTCTATTGTACTTCCTTACTGGTCCTGATAATATGCCGTTATTGCACCAGTTGTTAGCCACACCTGCAATGAACATGATGTCGTTACTGCAGTATTTGTCTAAACTTTATTAACTACCAAAGCATCCAGGAAGAGGTGGGGCTGGTCCTGATCACCGAAGAATCTTCGCTTCACAGGTCTAAGTGATCACAGAAGTGATTAGAGGCAGCAGCAACAGGGACAGCCAGACAAACACATGTTTTTATTTGTTTTTCTTAATTCTTCAAGCCTCTCCCCTGCTACCATTGGACAGGCATGATGTGGGGAAAGTTTTATGGACACTGACAGACTGGCAGCAAGGCAGATGCATAGGAAGAGTAAAAGAGATGAGCAACATGTATTCCTCTCCCTGCAATAGATGTGAATGCTTGATCATCAGCATCATGCAGGGTTCTGCTCAGGTTATGTTCACACGGTGAGTTTTTGTAAAAAAAAAAAAAAAATCAGAAGACCACATTGCGTTTTTTTTTTGTTTTTTTTTTAAGCAAAAATGCGCTGTGCGAACACAGCCTTCCTGGGAAGTGTTGTATCATGAGAGCAGATTGTGTGAAAATGGCAGACAGAGAGACAGTCTATTTTGGACAATTTATTTATTTATTTATTTACTTACAGTGGGTACATAAAGTATTCAGACCCCTTTAAATTTTTCACTCTTTGTTTCATTGCAGCCATTTGCTAAAAGCAAAAAAGTTCATTTTATTTCTCATTAATGTACACTCAGCACCCCATCTTGACAGAAAAAACCCAGAAATGTAGATATTTTTGCAAATTTATTAAAAAAGAAAGACTGAAATATCACATGGTCATAAGTATTCAGACCCTTTGCTGTGACACTCATATTTAACTCACATGCTGTCCATTTCCTTCTGATCCTCCTTGAGATGGTTCTACTCCTTCATTGGAGTCCAGTTGTGTTTAATTAAACTGATTGGACTTGATTAGGAAAGGCACACACCTGTCTATATAAGACCTCACAGCTCACATTCCATGTCAGAGCAAATGAGAATCATGAGGTCAAAGGAACTGCCCAAGGAGCTCAGAGACAGAATTGTGGCAAGGCACAGATCTGGCCAAGATTACAAAAAAATTTCTGCAGCACTCAAGGTTCCTAAGAGCACAGTGGCCTCCATAATCCGTAAATGGAAGAAGTTTGGGACGACCACAACTCTTCCTAGACCTGGCCATCCAGCCAAAATGAGCAATCGTGGGAGAAGAGCCTTGGTGAGAGAGGTAAAGAAGAACCCAAAGATCACTGAAGCTGAGCTCCAGAGATGCAGTAGGGAGATGGGAGAAACTTCCACAAAGTCAACTATCACTGCAGCCCTCCAACAGTCGGGGCTTTATGGCAGAGTGGCCCGAAGGAAGCCTCTCTACAGTGCAAGACATATGAAAGCCCGCATAGAGTTTGCCAAAAAACACATGAAGGACTCCCAGACTATGAGAAAGAAGATTCTCTGGTCTGATGAGACGAAGATTGAACTTTTTGGCGTTAATTCTAAGTGGTATGTGTGGAGAAAACCAGACACTGCTCATCACCTGCCCAATACAATCCCAACAGTGAAACATGGTGGTGGCAGCATCATGCTATGGGGGTGTTTTTCAGCTACAGGGATAGGATGACTGGTTGCAATTGAAGGAAAGATGAATGTGGCCAAGTACAGAGATATCCTGGAAGAAAACCTCTTCCAGAGAGCTCTGGACCTCAGACTGGGCCGAAGGTTCACCTTCCAACAAGACAATGAAGATAATGACCCTAAGCACACAGCTAAAATAACAAAGAAGTGGCTTCAGAACAACTCTGTGACCATTCTTGACTGGCCCAGCCAGAGCCCTGACCTCAACCCAAATGAGCATCTCTGAAGAAACCTGAAAATGGCTGTCCACCAACGTTCACCACCCAACCTGATGGAACTGGAGAGGATCTGCAAGGAAGAATGGCAGAGGATCCCCAAATCCAGATGTGAAAAACCTGTTGCATCATTCCCAAGAAGACTCATGGCTGTACTTGCTCAAAAGGGTGCTTCTACTCAATACTGAGCAAAGGGTCTGAATACTTATGACCATGTGATATTTCAGTTTTTCTTTTTTAATAAATTTGCAAAAATATCTACATTTCTGCTTTTTTTCTGTCAAGATGGGGTGCTGAGTGTACATTAATGAGAAATAAAATGAACTTTTCTGCTTTTAGCAAATGGCTACAATGAAACAAAGAGTGAAAAATTTAAAGGGTTCTGAATACTTTCCGTACCCACTGTACTTCCTTGTATAACGCCAACATATTCTGCAGCACTTTACAGACATTTTTGGTAAATATATATACAGATAAACATGCATATTCTTGTATACAATACTGTATATACACAAACATATGCATATATATATATATATATATATATATATATATAAGTAAATACACACACATATATAGGTAAATATATGTACAGATAGACATGCGCGTATCTATCCATCAACCCATCCATCCATCTATTTATATTTAAAATAAGTGGAAAAAAGCAGCACTCCAATAAAAAACTTCTCCTTTTATTCCCAATGCAATGTTTCAGCCCAGTGTGAGCCTTTCGGAAGCAATATAGGCTTTAATAATGGTGGATTTTATCTACCTTGCTAACAAGTCTTCAGTGGCTCTTAACTCCTTCCTGCTGGTGACATTTCTCGATTTTCGTTTTATACTCCCGGTCTTCCAAACCCCATAACTTTTTTTATTTTTCGGTTCACAGAGCCATATGAGGGCTTAATGTTTGTGGGACAAATTGTTCTTCATAATCAAAGAAACAACAATTATAACTAAAATTGATAAGCCAATTCTTTTGAGAGCTTTCCCTAAAACACAGGTGTCAAACAAAAGGACCTCATGCCAAATCCGGACGGCAACCTTGAGTTTTGTGGCCCGCGGCCTACGACCAATTTAATGTTGCAGCTGCAACAGGCCCCCTTAAGCCACTCAGTTTATTCTGTCTTCTGCCGCAAGGTCTCCAGCACTCTATAGCTGGGGAGTGCTGTGGACAGAACAAACAGGTATAAGGGTCTCATAGGCCCCCTAGCTACACTACTGTCTCGAGGTGTAGGAAATTTGATACTTACCTCTTCCTGCAAAGTGATGAGCTGTGCACCTCTGTTAATATTCTTCCAGGAATGCTGTCTCCTGCGCTATGGTACCAGTTGTGGTAACATAGTGCCAGTCACAGTGTAGCTGAGAGGACAATAGAAGAGGTGCACAGCTCGGTGCAGCATCAGCAATTTGCAAAAAGAGATAACTATGAAATTAATTTGATGTGGGGTTGGGAGAACTATTACCTGTAGGGGTCACCAATATCTATGTGGAGGGGGGGACTGCTACCTGTAGGGTGGAGATAATTATGACACTATTACCTATGTGTGTGGTGGCACTATTATCTATTGGGGGACTATTACCTGTATGGGGGGGGGGGAATAATTAGGACAATATTACCTATATGTGCTGGGGCACTATTACAGTGGTTAAGGAAAGTATTCAGACCCCTTTAAATTTTTCACTGTTTGTTTCATTGTAGCCATTTGCTAAAAGCAAAAAAGTTCATTTTATTTGTCATTAATGCACACTCAGCACCCCATCTTAACAGAAAAAAAGCAGAAATGTAGATATTTTTGCAAATTTATTAAAAAAGAAAAACTGAAATATCACATGGTCATAAGTATTCAGACCCTTTGCTCAGCATTGAGTAGAAGCACCCTTTTGAGCAAGCACAGCCATGAGTCTTCTTGGGAATGATGCAACAAGTTTTTCACATCTGGATTTGGTGATCCTCTGCCATTCTTCCTTGCAGATCCTCTCCAGTTCTGTCAGGTTGGATGGTGAACGTTGGTGGTGTGAGCGCAATCCACTCTAAGTATCGCTGTATTGAAGTCCAAATTCATAAAGTTGATGTATGAGCTAGCTCAGAGAGAGACACACACATACACAGTTATTGTGTATATAGTGGGTTCTGCTTTAATGGAGGGAAAAAGGTGGTCTTAAATACAGTGTGTAGACAAGACAGGTTGAACTAGTCTCAAATACAGTGTGTAGACAAAACAGGTTGAACTAGTCTTAAATACAGTGTGTAGACAGGACAGGTTGAACTAGTACAACTAGCATAACATGATTGGTGACAAAGCTGTAAAATAGTTTTGGCAGTTGGACAACAAACAAAACAGGAGCCTCACCCCATTACGGCATCTGGTGGGGGATGAGCTCTCTAAACAAATGTATGAATATAAAATGGCTACAGGCATGGTCCCACATGGCCATGGAATACAAAATGGAGGATACATAATCTGAGTCATCCTCCACAATGGACAGCCATTTTCAGGTCTCTCCAGAGATGCTCAGTTGGGTTGAGGTCAGGGCTCTGGCTGGGCCAGTCAAGAATAGTCACAGAGCTGTTCCGAAGCCACTCCTCTGTTATTTTAGCTGTGTGCTTAGGGTCATTGTCTTGTTGGAAGGTGAACCTTTGGCCCAGTCTGAGGTCCAGAGCTCTCTGGAAGAGGTTTTCTTCCAGGATATCTCTGTATTTGGCCACATTCATCTTTCCTTCAATTGCAACCAGTCGTCCTATCCCTGTAGCTGAAAAACACCCCCATAGCATGATGCTGCCACCACCATGTTTCACTGTTGGGATTGTATTGGGCAGGTGATGAGCAGTGCCTGGTTTTCTCCACACATACCACTTAGAATTAACGCCAAAAAGTTCAATCTTCGTCTCATCAGACCAGAGAATCTTCTTTCTCATAGTCTGGGAGTCCTTCATGTGTTTTTTGGCAAACTCTATGCGGGTTTTCATATGTCTTGCACTGAGGAGGGGCTTCCTTCGGGCCACTCTGCCATAAAGCCCCGACTGTTGGAGGGCTGTAGTGATAGTTGACTTTGTGGAACTTTCTCCCATCTCCCTACTGCATCGCTGGAGCTCAGCCACAGTGATCTTTGGGTTCTTCTTTACCTCTCTCACCAAGGCTCTTCTCCCATGATTGCTCAGTTTGGCTGGACGGCCAGGTCTAGGAAGAGTTCTGGTCGTCCCAAACTTCTTCCATTTACGGATTATGGAGGCCACTGTGCTCTTAGGAACCTTGAGTGCTGCAGAAATTCATTTGTAACCTTGGCCAGATCTGTGCCTTGCCACATTTCTGTCTCTGAGCTCCTTGGCAGTTCCTTTGACCTCATGATTCTCATTTGCTCTGACATGCACTGTGACCTGTGAGGTCTTATATAAACAGGCGTGTGCCTTTCCTAATCAAGTCCAATCAATTTAATTAAACACAGCTGGATTCCAATGAAGGAGTAGAACCATCTCAAGGAGGATCAGAAGGAAATGGTTAGCAAAGTGTCACAGCAAAGGGTATGAATACTTATGACCATGTGATATTTCAGTTTTTCTTTTTTTAATAAATTTGCAAAAATATCTACATTTCTGTTTTTTTTCTGTCAAGATGGGGTGCTGAGTGTCATTAATGAGAAATAAAATGAACTTTTTTGCTTTTAGCATATGGCTGCAATGAAACAAAGAGTGAAAAATTTAAAGGGGTCTGAATACTTTCTGTACCCACTGTACCTGTGGAGTGACTACCTGTGGAACAGAGGGCTGTGCTAACCCGGGCCCACTGACTTTTTGGGGGCCCACCCCGGGGCCGCCATTAATACATCTTTTATTTCTAACTGGATCGGTGTCTGCAGACACCGATCTAGTTAAAACGTATCCTGCAACTTCACAGTATTGTAAACCGCAAGCTACATGAGGCTTGCGGTTTACAAGTCCCCGAGACCACAGACCGATGTTTTCTTCTCACACAGGCGGCGCGATGACGTCACAACATCGCACTGACTGTGCTCAGACACAGACGTCCTGTGCGTAGACAGGTAGGAGGTGGTGGCTTCATTCATCAGCATCGCAGGTAGGTGAGTATGACTTTTTTTTTTCTTCTTTTAGGAGGTGGTTAGGAGGGGGAAATATAACTATAATGGGAGGATTCATTAGGGGGCATTATGACGATGGGGGGGTCAATTATATAAGGGTTATTACAGGGTATTATGAATACAAGGGGGGGAGATTATTTATATAAGGGGCCATTAGGGGGCATCATTTATATTAAGAGGCATTATGAACATAAGGGGGTGGTCATTGATATAAGGGGTCATTAGAGGTGCAGTATTTATGTCAGGGGGAATCAGGGGCATAATATGAGGGTCAATTAATTTAATTAAGGAGGCACTTGGGTTTTAATAAGACTAAGGCCCCACATAGTGGGCTGCAGAAAAAAAAAGCGCTGCAGGAAAAACCATGGCGGTAACATTGTGGTTTTTCCCGCAGCGCTTTTCACAGAAGGTCCGCAGAGGTTTCCCCTGTGGACTTTCTGTTTTCAATACACCTATATGGAAACCGCCAGTGTTTCTGTAGGTATAATTGACATGCTGCAATTTCCAAAACCACAACGGTTTTGGAAATCGCAGTGCGTCTGCTGCACATATTTTTCCGCAATGTGTGGATGGGATTTGCTAGAATGCCATGTTTTTTTCTGTGGGTTTTCGCCACATGGGGCCCCATCCCATCCCCACTTTGCAGTAAAATACACACAGCGGATACGCTGCAATTTCCAAAACAGTCGCAGTTTTGGAAATCGCAGCATGTCAATTATACCTATGGAAACGCCAGCAGTTTCCCTATAGATATAATTGAAGCAGAAAGTCCACAGAGGAAACCTCTGCAAACATTCTGTGCAAAGTGCTGCAGGAAGAACCGCGATGTGTTGCCACCGCGGTTTTTCCCACAGCTGTTTTTTGCTGCGGGACGCTACGTGAGGCCTTAGCCTTAAGGCGTTTTCCAGCTTATTTTGATTGATGATCTATCCTCAGAATAAATCATCAATAAGAGATAAGTGATTCCCCACTCAACAGCTGTAAGAAGGGGCTATGGCGCCTGTTTATATCATACACTGTCTAGTTATAGTGACCGTGTGATGTCATTCCAGTCTTGTCACATAGATGTGTATAGGACAAGGCTGTAGTTACATTACATGGCCGCTATGAAAAGAATGACACTATGTAAACAGAGAAGGTGTCACGGCTCTTACACAGGTACCACTGTTCATTCAAACAGCTGATCCTCGGGGTCCTGGGTATTGGAACCCCAATAATTTTTTCTTCCCTTTTTTTTTTTTCTTTTCAATTAGGAAACACCTGGGGCATTATTAATAAGGGGAACTATTTAAAGGGGTGCACAGGGAAGTTATTAATTTAAAGATGCACTTGGGGGTATTATTCATTATAGGGGGGTATATTATATATTTTATAATTGGGGGTAGCAGCAGGATGGGGGCTTTGTGTAGGTGAGGACAATGTGGGTCAGGTGCCTGGAAAAGTGAGGAGCCAAAGATGTTGGTGTTGCAAACTTTACAGAGACTGGAAGAAGTGGTCATGGCCGTCCAGATAAAAGAGATGGGGAATGTGAACAATTAGTCAGAAATGTCACCGGTAAGTCACTAAATGTTACTGCCCTGTATTCACCTAAATCATCTGCAGAGCCCTGTGTAGAGCCGCTATATACCACTATACGCTCACTGTATACTCATAGTATCGGTATACAAACATGTCCAAATTGAGGGCCCACTTGGACTTGTTTGCCCCTCCTGTGCTGAACCCCTAGCTACGCCTCTGGCCTATGGGGGGAATCATTAGGACACTATTACCTATGTGGGGACATCTAGCCAGAAAACAAAATAGGTAAGTATTTTCACAAACCCGTTTTGTGCTATTTAACAATATGTTAATATCAGCATTATGGTTGTCTTTAACAGGCAATAAATGTAATTATGCCTAACTGGCATAGCTTGGCAGAATTACTAACAGTCCTTTGAAGAGAACCATAAAGCTGATGTGGTCCTTGGCAAAAATGAGTTTGACAACCCTGATATAAATCCTGTCTTCCCACTGTAGCTCTACTAAGTTTGCTGTAGTCGGATACCATAAAGCACTGACTGCTGAACTTGCAGCTCTGCAGATGTCAGGAATAAAAACAACATGTCTTTGCCCTGTTTTTGTGGATACTGGCTTTGTTAAAAATCCAAGTACAAGGTAAGATCCTGAATGTTGTGATAAAATGTTTGAGGGACAGTAGTCATGGAAATATCTCACTGTCAATCTCAATCTGAAATTTTCAGTATAATACAATACATGTGAATGGTGTTATCAAAACCCCATCCATGTGTAGCAGATCTGTCTGCTTTGAATTTAAGGGCATACATCATTTTTTAAATATATATGCAGCATGTTTTATATTCATATTTAACCCTTGTATTGGAAATCTGCAGCAAAATCCTCAACAAAATGTGGATTTTGCTGCAAATACAATGCAAATTAGTGGATTTTTTCTCTTCATGTCTGGGGACTTAAAGAAATAAAAAGACAATGGGTATGGCCAGAAAGAATATGATTCCTAGTAATAAACACAAGTAAAGAAATTTGAACTGACGTGGGAACCTTGGACTTGTTCCAGGCCATTTTCCCTGGCTCAGAACTGGACACATTTTTGGGTTTTTTTGTATATGCGGTTTTGAGGGCTATAACATTGTTTTCCTTTGGGTTATTCAAATAATTCTTGTAGATTTTTTCACTGATAAATCAGGCTTTATTTTTATGGGTTTTTCTCCATGTTTTTTTCATTTATTTTAATATCTGAGAAAATGTAAACAAAAAAAGGAGGCGGAATGTGTCTTTTTTTATTATTATAATTTTTTTTAATAGCACAAGGTGCTACTAAATAAGTAGCTTACCCTCTCAATTATGGTAATTTTCACACAGTTGAAACCTATAATTGTGCCACTGGGGGTGGGGCTAGAACATGTTACGTGGTAGTGGCATTTTTTTTTTTCTTTTTAGATATTGTGCATAATGGACCTTTGGGGGCATTTTAACTTTTCTTTTTTTGCTGATTTCCACTGTAACAGGAATGCAGCCTCCCATCAATTAATGCAGAATTGATTTGGGTTTTCTAGGATCAAGCAGCTCCTAATCGGCGGATTACATGACATCGGCCGAAAGTGGAACCACATTATGGCGGCTGCCATAGCTGTGAACACGGTGATCAGGAAGGCAGGGGTGGCAATTAACCATCCCTGCTTTCCCTATAGGAGCTCCAGCTGTAGTAACAGCTGGCTCCCCACGATTTTATTCAGCTGCTTAACTCTCCTAGGAAGTATATATACAGCCTTACAGGGTTAAGAGTGGACGACCCTTATGTATAAAGTCAAGGGGCGGTCCCAAAGCATTTAAACTGACTCTTTTCTAAAAGAGGCTCCAGAACATTGTTAATTTTGTTGTGAGCATTGGTTTACTATAGTGTTGGTAGATAAAAAGTGTTTACCTCGGTGTGAGCACTGGTTTATTATAGTACTGGTAGATGAATGTGTAGTTTGCCGTGAGTGGTTTGTTTACGGTGCTAGTCAATTGTAAATTCAAAGCGTGACCACTTCATCTGTGCTGCTTCAGTATAGAAACCAAAGCTGGTTGAGGGTGGGTTCACACCTGCGCTTCAGTCCGTCCGTTGCCAATCCAAGTGAAAATCTAGGCGAACGGGATTGGCATCGGATACAGACAGGTTAGCGATTCATTTGAATGGGTTTTTAAAGCAATGCGCGGGTGTCCGATTGCACCCTCTGTGCTGCGAATCCTTTTTTTTCGTCGGAAACAAAGTCGGACATGCAGGACTTCGTGTCCGACGAAAAAAATCGGATTTTTAACCAATGCGTCGCTAGCCTGTCGCTATCTGATGCCAATCCCGTTCCCCGAGATTTTCACTCGGATTGTCAACGGACGGACTGAAGCGCAGGTGTGAACCACCCTTAGCCATCCTGACACACCAGAGCAGAAAGCTATAATTAATGAGGCAGAAACATTTATGGCATGCAACAACCCTTGAAATTTACAATTGTTGAGAATAATGAGAGAGATTGAGGTCTGTACATACAGTGCCTTGCGAAAGTATTCGGCCCCCTTGAACTTTTCAACCTTTTTCCATATTTCAGGCTTCAAACATAAGGATATAAAATTTTAATTTTTTGGTGAATAATCAACAACAAGTGGGACACAATTGTGAAGTGGAACGAAATTTATTGGTTATTTTAAACATTTGTAAAAAATAAAAAACTGAAAAGTGGGGCGTGCAATATTATTCGGCCCCTTTACTTTCAGTGCAGCAAACTCACTCCAGAAGTTCAGTGAGGATCTCTGAATGATCCAATGTTGTCCTAAATGACTGATGATGATAAATATAATCCACCTGTGTGTAATCAAGTCTCCATATAAATGCACCTGCTCTGTGATAGTCTCAGGGTTCTGTTTAAAGCACAGAAAGCATCATGATAACCAAGGAACACACCAGGTAGGTCCGTGATACGGTTGTGGAGAAGTTTAAAGCCGGATTTGGATACAAAAAGATTTCCCAAACTTTAAACATCCCAAGGAGCACTGTGCAAGCGATCATATTGAAATGGAAGGAGTATCAGACCTCTGCAAATCTACCAAGACCCGGCCATTCCTCTAAACTTTCATCTCAAACAAGGAGAAGACTGATCAGAGATGCAGCCAAGAGGCCCATGATCACTCTGGATGAACTGCAGAGATCTACAGCTGAGGTGGGAGAGTCTGTCCATAGGACAACAATCAGTCGTACACTACACAAATCTGGCCTTTATGGAAGAGTGGCAAGAAAAAAGCCATTTCTCAAAGATATCCATAAAAAGTCTCGTTTAAAGTTTGCCACAAGCCACCTGGGAGAGACACCAAACATGTGGAAGAAGGTGCTCTGGTCAGATGAAAGCAAAATCGAACTTTTTGGCCACAATGCAAAACGATATGTTTGGCGTAAAAGCAACACAGCTCATCACCCTGAACACACCATCCCCATTGCCAAACATGGTGGTGGCAGCATCATGGTTTGGGCCTGCTTTTCTTCAGCAGGGACAGGTAAGATGGTTAAAATTGATGTCAAGATGGATGGAGCCAAATACAGGACCATTCTGGAAGAAAACCTGTTGGAGTCTGCAAAAGACCTGAGACTGGGATGGAGATTTACAGTACAGACCAAAAGTTTGGACACACCTTCTCATTCCAAGAGTTTTCTGTATTTTCATGACTATAAAAATTGTAGATTCACACTGAAGGCATCAAAACTATGAATTAACACATGTGGAATTATATACTTAACAAAAAAGTGTGAAACAACTGAAAATATGTCTTATATTCTAGGTTCTTCAAAGTAGCCACCTTTTGCTTTGATTACTGCTTTGCACACTCTTGGCATTCTCTTGATGAGCTTCAAGAGGTAGTCACCTGAAATGGTTTTCACTTCACAGGTGTGCCCTGTCAGGTTTAATAAGTGGGATTTCTTGCCTTATAAATGGGGTTGGGACCATCAGTTGTGTTTTTCAGAAGTCAGGTGGATACACAGCTGATAGTCCTACTGAATGGAGTGTTAGAATTTGTATTATGGCAAGAACAAAGCAGCTAAGTAAAGAAAAACGAGTGGCCATCATTACTTTAATAAATAAAGGTCAGTCAGTCCGAAAAATTGGGAAAACTTTGAAAGTGTCCCCAAGTGCAGTGGCCAAAACCATCAAGCGCTACAAAGAAACTGGCTCACATGAGGACCGCTCCAGGAAAGGAAGACCAAGAGTCACCTCTGCTGCGGAGGATAAGTTCATCCGAGTCACCAGCCTCAGAAATCGCAGGTTAACAGCAGCTCAGATTAGAGACCAGGTCAATGCCACACAGAGTTCTAGCAGCAGACACATCTCTACAACAACTGTTAAGAGGAGACTGTGTGCAGCAGGCCTTCATGGTAAAATAGCTTCTAGGAAACCACTGCTAAGGACAGGCAACAAGCAGAAGAGACTTGTTTGGACTAAAGAACACAAGGAATGGACATTAGACCTGTGGAAATCTGTGCTTTGGTCTGATGAGTCCAAATTTGAGATCTTTGGTTCCAACCACCGTGTCTTTGTGCGACGCAGAAAAGGTGAACAAATGGACTCTACATGCTTGGTTCCCACCGTGAAGCATAGAGGAGGAGGTGTGATGGTGTGGGGGTGCTTTGCTGGTGACACTGTTGGGGATTTATTCAAAATTGAAGGAATAATGAACCAACATGGTTACCACAGCATCTTGCAGCGGCATGCTATTCCATCCGGTTTGCGTTTAGTTGGACCATCGTTTATTTTTCAACAGGACAATGACCCCAAACACACCTCCAGACTGTGTAAGGGCTATTTGACCAAGAAGGAGAGTGATGGGGTGCTACGCCAGATGACCTGGCCTCCACAGTCACCAGACCTGAACCCAATCGAGATGGTTTGGGGTGAGCTGGACCACAGAGTGAAGGCAAAAGGGCCAACAAGTGCTAAGCATCTCTGGGAACTCCTTCAAAACTGTTGGGAGACCATTTCAGGTGACTACCTCTTGAAGCTCATCAAGAGAATGCCAAGAGTGTGCAAAGCAGTAATCAAAGCAAATTGTGGCTACTTTGAAGAACCTAGAATATAAGACATATTTTCAGTTGTTTCACACTTTTTTGTTAAGTATATCATTCCACATGTGTTAATTCATAGTTTTGATGCCTTCAGTGTGAATCTACAATTTTTATAGTCATGAAAATACAGAAAACTCTTGGAATGAGAAGGTGTGTCCAAACCTTTGGTCTGTACTGTATCTTCCAACAAGACAATGATCCCAAACATAAAGCAAAATCTACAATGGAATGGTTCACAAATAAACGTATCCAGGTGTTAGAATGGCCAAGTCAAAGTCCAGACCTGAATCCAATCGAGAATCTGTGGAAAGAGCTGAAAACTGCTGTTCACAAACGCTCTCCATCCAACCTCACTGAGCTCGAGCTGTTTTCCAAGGAAGAATGGGCAAGAATTTCAGTCTCTCGATGTGCAAAACTGATAGAGACATACCCCAAGCAACTTGCAGCTGTAATCGCAGCAAAAGGTGGCACTACAAAGTATTAACTTAAGGGGGCCGAATAATATTGCACGCCCTACTTTTCAGTTTTTTATTTTTTACAAAAGTTTAAAATATCCAATAAATTTCGTTCCACTTCACAATTGTGTCCCACTTGTTGTTGATTCTTCACCAAAAAATTTAAATTTTATATCCTTATGTTTGAAGTCTGAAATGTGGCAAAGGGTTGAAAAGTTCAAGGGGGCCGAATACTTTCGCAAGGCACTGTAGCTGTAGGTTTGTAGTTACTTTACAGCTATTTTACATATAAAGTTGGTATTTCCACGGAAATTAATGCTATACACAACTCTCTATGATTTCTATGTAAATTTTAGGCAATTAGAGCCTTTTAATTAATATTGTGCACCCAATGTGTTTGTGTTTTGGTATCTTTTAAGTTTATTTAATAAAGATTTGAATTTTTATACGTCCATATAAAATTAATGAGTGACTCTCATATATTTAGTCATATACTAGTCTTGGCACAAAATACTGTACAACCTATTATTTCAATATTGTTTTCTAAAAAGTTCTCTCTTACTCCACAACTGCTGGAAACACAAAATCTCCTAATAAAAGCAGACAGAAGTTATCATATGTTGGGTTGACTCAGCCTACATGTTTTTCTCTTTTGTTATGATATCTTTGAGAGTTATTAGTTGTTTTGTTATTTTTCCTTGTACAATACTTTAATATTGCCACTTTCAATTTATTAGGACCTTTTTGCATATGTATAATTGATATTATTGTTATGAAAAAAAGAATTTGCTTTCATTTATTTCAGACTTGCTCCTGTGCTAGTACCTGAAGATGTAGCCAATACATTGGTGAATGGTATTTTAACTAATAAGAAGATGATTTGTATCCCACCTTTCGTGTCACTGTCTGGAGCATTCCAAATGTAAGTATGCTATATTTTTGTAGAAATAGTGGACAGTAATGTTTAAAACTGAAGTAATATGACTGGGTTTTACATTTACCGAGTAAAGCCTTTAATACATTGTCTATGACCTGACAGATACCAAACTATGGGATAACCATAGAGACACAACAGAAAATGCTCTTAAACTTCAGACCTGTAGCTAACATTTATTATTATGGTTACTTATATAGCGCCATCATATTCCGCAGCGCTTTACAGACATTGACAGTTACTGTCCCATATAGGGCTCACAATCTACATTCCCTATCAGTATGTCTTTGGAGTGTGGGAGGAAACCCACGCAAACACAGGGAGAACATACAAACTCCTTGCAGATGTTGTCCTTGGCAGGATTCGAACCCAGGACTCCAGCGCTGCAGCGCTACCCACTGACCCACTTTGCTGCCCTATTTAAACATTTAAAATAATCCTAAATAAAATGTACTATTATGCTCTTTTATAATAATCTTTAAATAACATGCATAACTTTTCTCCCTTCACTGGTATGCCCTTATTTTTACAGATTCTTTCCAGAGCGTGCTTGGAATGCTTTCAATGCATTTCTAGGAGTAAAATTTGATGCAAAAGTACGGAGCATTAACAAGGACAAGTAGACTTGAAGAATATGAATGGTTCAATGAATAAAACTCTTTCTTTAAGTAAATAATTTGGGTTGGGGGGGTAAAGGACGAACTTTGGGGAAAAAAAAAAACAAAACTAAAAAAAAACAACTTAACATTAATAAACCACCGAAAAAAACCCCCATATAATATTTTTAAAAACCACCACATTCCCCCCAAAAAACCCTAATATAAAAAAACCCCCCCCCCCCTCAAAAAAAAAAAAAAAAAAAAATCTTAAAAAAAAAAAAAACAAAAAAAAAAAAAAAAAAAAAAAAAAAAAAAAGTCTGGATTGTGGTGGGAGGGTCAGTAATTCGCTGTTATCTGTTTGCTATCAGGAGGGATTTGTGACCCTCACAGGTCACACATAGTGTGATTTGAAGCGGCTGAATATTGAGTTCAGTTCATGGTTCAAACATAGTGTGACATGAAGCGGCTGAATATTAAGTCCAAAGCAGAGGAAATTGCAAATTATACCCAGTCTTTCTCCGTGCAAAATGTCCCAAAACCACAACCCGCAAATCTCAAGGGGCCCGGAGAAAGGCGGCCACGGGGACGGCCGCTGATAATGGTGGATCTGTGTGAGTTCATTCGGACTGAGTCTCGCCCGCCCCCACATAGGGCCGTGGGGGCAGCACACACAGGGACACCACATGGAAGACCGCGGGAAGCCCCCAACGGCACCGTGGACGGGGAGGACACGTCAGCGGGGGTGGCTGCAGGCAGCACCTAGAGGCAAGGGAGGGCCATTTCAGTGGGGCCCAGGGCACCGGAGAAGCGCCCAGGGGGGGCGAAAGGGGGGGGGGGACGGAATATGTCCTTGAGTCTGTTGTCCCAGAGACAGGGGAGCCCTGGCAATCCCGAGGATCTCCAGTTGTGGGGAGGTGACAACAGGGGCACCGGGCCTCGGGCTCCATATGGAGCAGACTGTCTCTGTAATGGCTGCTGCTTGTTAATTGGTTGTCTGTCACTTGGTTGTATCCCAACGAGAAATTTCGCCCAGATCCAGGAGGGCTGTCCAGGCGTTTGTCGGAGCAAATACGAGACGAAGCCGGCTGAGATATAGATGTCGTGTGCTGGGGGGAGCGCGTCCAGGAGGCCGTCGTCTGTGGGTGTGGTATCGATGTGAGTAGCCGGTGGCTTAATGTATATTGTGGTATCAGAAAGGAATTCACCCCGAATAGCTAAGTAAGGGATGGCGGGGAAAGCAGAAGTCAATGGAAGAAGTAGGGCCTCCCACCGCAGCCAGATGACAAGGATATCACGATATAACGAAGGAAATCATAGGTTGGGGCGCGTGATAAATATGTTCCTCCATTCGCCAAAAGAGATTGCAATTGGGGGCACATCGGTCCCCATGAAGTCCCACGCTGAGATAGATCCTCTCCAAAGGTAAAATGGGGGCTAAGGATGAAGATGAGCGCGTTACTGGTTCTGTTGGGAGGTTTGTTTGCCAGGTGTACCCGACATGCGCAACTCCATCTTGTGGGGAATGTTAGTATACAGGGATTCCACACCATGGGGCCAAATGGTACCCCAGGTAGAGGGCCCAGGGCATTCAGTTTGTAAGAAGGTCAGTGGGTCCGGATATAGCTGGAGTATCCCTGACAGGGGAGGAGATTTCCACCCAACCGAGATGTTTTCTGTCAGTGCCCAATGCCAGAAATGATAGGCCCCCAGGGTGCCATCTTTGTGTATCTTTGGGAGCATATAGAAGCGCCGGCCTGGGATCTTGGGGGATAAGTCCTTTTACCTGATTCTGGATCTGGACTGGAAACTCCTTGATCATACTCTTTAGTTCTTTCATATAGGCCTCTGTGGGATCACTTCCAAGTTTGGAGTAATGGATGGGATTTGACAGTTGCCTGTTTGCTTCCTGGATATAGTCTGAGGTATTCATTATGACTATTGCGCCCCCTTTGTCAGCTGGTTTTATTATTATATCTTGATTTTCTTTCAGTGATGTAATAGCCTTCTGTTCCTGCAGGGTTAGGTTATGCACCTGTTTCTTTTGTTTCTCTAGGATTTCTGATTTTACTTTGCTTCTGAAACAGTCAATATATTTATCCAGTGCTGCATTAGCTCCAGGGCGTGGGGTCCAGGTAGATTTTTTGGTAGGATTCCTTATGGGCTGTTCCATCTCAGAGTCACTGCTGTATGGAGGGTCTTTGTCATAAAAATATTCCCTTAATCTCATTTTTCTGAAAAACTCCTCCATATCATGCAGAGTTGGATATGGTCAGTGTGTGCCGAGGGGCAGAAGGAGAGACCTTTGGAGAGAACTGACATTTCGTGTTTGTTTGGCTCATAAGAGGAAAGATTCACAACACAGCTTTGCTGAGCTGGGCTAGTACTTGCGGTTGTAGTAATGAGGCCTTTTTGTCTCAGTCTGTGGAGCTTTTTCTTTTTGTTGTTAATAAGCATATCCTGAAGTTTCCAGTAGTATGTGTGGAGTCTGGCCTTCATTTCCTCTGTGTCATTAGCCAGTGATGATTTCAGGGCCTGTATCTCCTCCTGTGTTCTTTTTTGTTGTTATAGGAAATTTTTATCATATTGTTCCGCAGCCTTTCAGATGTCCGAATACATAGTTGTTCTGCATATCGG
Organism: Leptodactylus fallax; assembly: GCA_947044405.1. Classification (NCBI taxonomy): domain Eukaryota; kingdom Metazoa; phylum Chordata; class Amphibia; order Anura; family Leptodactylidae; genus Leptodactylus; species Leptodactylus fallax. Next base: position 4,665,262 of record CAMRHE010000141.1, read on the forward strand.
CTGTTGTAGGTGTTCCGGGTTGGGTTACGTAAATTGAAGCCTTTTGGGATGAGGCTCCTTTTGCATTTTGTTAAGAAGAAGATGTCGCTGTTGAGTTGTGCAAGTTTCTTAAGCCGGTTTTTCAGTTCCATTCTTTTGCGGTACATTGTGGTATCTTTCAAGTTGATAGTAGTATAATGTTGTACCGTGTTAGCCATTGAAAGTAGTGGAAGAGTGAAGAAATCAGGCGATACCTTTTAGAGGCTAACTGAGTATATTTATAAGTAAGCTTTCAGGAGTACTCGCTCCCTTCATCAGACATGGTGTGATACAAGTACAGACATTGTCAATCACTGTTCCATATAGGGCTCACAATCTACATTCCCTATCAGTAAGTATTCCTTACTGTTGTCCTTGGCAGGATTTGAACCCAGGACTCAAGTGCTGCAAGGATAACCACTGAGCCACCATGTCACCCATCAGACTGATTAGTCTAACTTTACATCAGAAAAATACAACCAAATTGTGGTATATGGGGTCACACCTTAGAACACTCCCACATATAAATTTGATAAATGTGTCAAATTTTTTTTTTTTTAAATTTCATGTCACTAAAATTTTAAATAAATCTTGCAGTTTTGGTCCCGTGAAAATACACAGTTGTGTTTATGGGGCCTTATAAGTGAATGGGTCAGTGTGCTAGCTATGAAAAACACAGCTAGCACACTCATAAAACATATACTGTAGCTGTGTGCATGAGTCCTTAGATGCTCATGTGCAAACTTTGTGGAACTTTCTCTTCAAAGATCAGCTTTTTCTTCTTCCTAATTCACTCCAACACTTCTGAAATATGCACTGACAGTACTTCATTAACTACCAAAATCCTTCAACTGACACACAGAGAATTTGCAATTGCTTGTTAGAGCATGGATATTCATGTTCTTTTATCTATCACAATGTAAAGAATGAGGCCAATCAATAAAAAAATCATGGTGTATCTATTTTTGTTGAGATGGTCCACAAATTACCCAAAGGCCATGTCTAGGTCCCATCAAATGATGAAAATGTTGTCGATGTACCATTCTCAAAAACTGATGTCCTCTGTGCCAAATACCAGGGACTCCTTCAACAAGCCCAGGAGCAAGTTCACAAACGCCACTGCATTTTATCTATCTTGCTATCTCTCTAACATAATAGGTGTATATGTCGGAAATAAATGAATAAAATATCCAGTTCTCGTACAGAAATCATTTACAATCTCCTACTTTTGCTTTTTTCATCTATTGGCTCCTGCAGTTGACATGAGCAAGGAGAGAACAAAGTGCTGCAAGAACTAAAGTCTTCTCCTACTCTTCTCAATATTAAAATAAATAAGCGGAGCAGCCTGCCTGGCTGCAGTGTTGTAGCTAAAAGGAAAAAGCCACAAAAAATACTGGGTCAGGGCTAATCTGACATCCATATAAAGTTTCTGTGGGTTAATGGGTGGAAACTTAGCTTCAAATAAAGAATATAAAAAAAGTATATGTGTTTTTCTTTTATTTTGCTGGGACGAAGTTTTTCTGTAAACAAACGATTCAACTGTCATCAGTGTGTCCTGACTATTAAAAAACAGGTGATGGTGTGAACCGAGAGCAAGGCAGGTGGTTTGGACTCCGCAACCAGAAATGAACGCACACGCGGTAGTTCAAGAAAAAAAATATATATTTACTATAAGTTAATAAAGGCTAGTTAAAGGTAAAATGACAGGGCTAAAGACAAGCAAAATATACAATATAGCATGAACAATTTCAAGGCAAATTCTGCAATGGTTTCTACTTTTACTCTGTCCACTTCTGCAGTATGGACACTGAATGAACAATATACTCAAAACTATCCCTAACTGACCCTGACTTCACATTTGGGTGCACCCCCTTTTCCCCAGTGGTCCAGGTGGACCGCTTACAGTCCGTAGAAGCGCGCGGTGGGGCCCAAAGTCGGTCCTTTCTTTTATAGTGAAGCGTCCTCTCCTCACGGTTATCAGGATCTTGGGAGAAATGAAGTCCTCTTTAACAGACAGGGAAACCAACTGAATGCAATGTAATCCAACAGCAGATTCCACTCAGCACACTGACAGTCCTGCCGAATCCATACACTGAGCTGGGATGTAAGCCGGGATTTAGCAGGTGCCGTCCAGTACATCAACAGCACTGCGAGTCTCTATCTGTGGTATCCATATACACAGTCACAATGTCAGTCTCACTGATCAGCCACTGAGCACAGTTCCTTTCACGTGGACTCACTAGTCCTGTTGTCTCTTTACACTCTGTTTGTCTCTGGACCAAGATACAGCTTAGCTGTACAGAAAAATCTCCACACCAGTTCAATACAACACTTGCTAAGATGGCTGCTGCTCTCTGTCTCGTCACTTCCTGCTTCTCTGCTCACACTCTGTCTGCAGAACAGGCAGGCTGACATAAAAGGGGGGGGGGGGTCTCACTCCAGCATCATGTCACAATTACAATGGCTGCTGTCTTAAAGGAACAGAATCACAGAAATACATTCAACATTAACAGTTTATACAGACAAATGAAGCTTAAGACAACATTGGCTGTCTCTTACATATTCCCCCCCACTTTAAGATTGGCAGTCCCTGCCTATGACTGTATATCCAGAGGGTTGTACTTTTATGCACAGGGTGGTAGTATACCGATGTATGGCAGGCCAAACAAACTCATCCTGCGCATACCGAACAGGGGGGAATACCAGCATTTGGCCTAGTGGTCCGTCTGAGGACCGGTGGTATATTATGGGGTGCTGCAGCTATGGGCTGAGAAGGACCAGCGGATTCCGCACCAGAGGGGGCACAGGCCGGAGATACAGTAGTCACAGGTGGAACATCCCCAGGAGCAGGGATCGGCCAACAATCATCCTCCTCGTCGGAGGCCCATTCCGCACCTCCATTCTCTGACTGTGGGAGCTCATTCACATTGGCAGGCCCATCGTGATTTGTCCCTTCAGAATGACACAGGCGCAACATATTTCGGTGAAGTACTCGAACACAATCAGTTCCTTCTTTCTGGACCTGGTACACTGGCCCATTCGCATACTTGCGGCCAACAACACGATACGGCAAAGCCTCCCATCTGCTTTCCAATTTCCCTTGGGGTTTCTTGACACGAACTAGCACCAGGTCGCCTGGTTGCAATGGTGCTTCTTGCACTGGGGTCTTATCAGGATGGGGATGTTCTTGCAGGCGCTGCCGCACCAATCGATGGATCGTCTCAAGTCTCTGCCGATGCGCCCGCACCCAAGAGGTTGGATCCCTCGGAGGGAACCCATCCACATCATTCAACTGTAATTCTCCTATACTTCGCCCAGACCGCCCAAAGAGAAGTGTATAAGGAGAGTACCCCGTTGTAGAATGGACCTGATTGTTATAGGCCCACACCATTTCAGACAAGAACTGAGGCCACTGTAACTTCTTGTCTTCCTCCAGAGTCCGCAGCATCTGTAGCAGAGTTCTGTTGAATCTTTCACAGGCCCCATTTCCCTGAGGGTGGTATGGAGTCGTGTGCGACTTCTTTATCCCGTAGATACGTTGAACTTCTTTCATTACGTGTCCCTCAAAGCAGGCGCCCTGGTCGGAGTGGATGCGTTGGGGGCACCCATATACTCGAATGAAATCTTGGCACAGAGCACGAGCTGCTGACTCAGCTGTCTGGTCCTTGGTGGCGGTTACCACCGCAAATTTGGTGAAGTGATCCACCATTACGAGGCAATACTGGTGTCCGCTATTGGATGGGCCCACCATTAGATAGTCTATCATGACGATTTCTAAAGGTTCCTGGGTCACGATGGTTTGCAGGGGAGCTCTCTGTTCTATTGCCTTATGGATCTCACAAGTTCGACAGCTGCGGCATACTTCTTCGACCATTTGACGAAGACCAGGGCAGTAAATCAGTCGCTGTAACCAACGAAAGGTCTTCTCATGACCAAAATGTCCATTCTTATTATGAGCCTCAACTGCCAAGGAGCGAGCCAGTTCACTAGGCACCACAATTTGGTATCGAATGTCGATCTCAGAAGGTAAATAGACCTTTCGGCATAGCACTCCATTTTTCATCTCCAACTTTTCCCACTGACTCAGAACAGATAATATCTCACGTGTCAGTCGTTCTCTTTCCTCTCTACAGGGCTTCTGGCCTTTCTCAACACACTTGATCATCTGTGCCAGCCCCTCATGGGTCTGTTGTATCTGTGCCCATTCCTGTCGTGAGGGACCAAAGAAAGGAGCCATTTCAGTCCCCTCCATCTCAAACTGATTAGTGGCGGTCAAGGCCTGTGAAAATCTGCTGAAATCGGGCACCTCCACATGCTCCAACTCATGATCCACGTCTTCTGTGGGGGTCTGGGCAGTTACCCTAGAAAGTCCGTCAGCATTCTGGTTCTCTGTCTTGGACCGATACTTAATGCGGTAATTGAATGTAGACATTCGGGCTATCCACCTCTGCTCTAACGCCCCGAGCTTGGCATTTTCCAGGTGAGCTAGTGGGTTGTTGTCAGTCAGTACTAAAACTTCAGCACCGGTCAAATATTCAGAGAATTTCTCGGTCATGGCCCATACCAGTGCCAACAGCTCCAATTTAAATGAACTATAATTCTCGGGGTTTCTTTCAGAATCTCTCAAAGACCGGCTGCCGTACGCTATGACCCTCTCCTGGCCATCCTGAAGCTGGGAAAGCACTGCTCCAAGACCATACAGGCTTGCATCTGTATATAGCTGGAACGGCAAGTGGTAATCAGCATATGCCAAGATTGGGGCTGTTGTCAGTGCATCCTTCAATGCCTGGAAGGCTTGTTCCTGTTCAGGTCCCCACTTCACGGACCGGTTCTTTGGACCACCGGATGTGCCTCGTAGGAGAGCATTAAGTGGTGCTGCTACCTTGGCGAAATCCTTAATAAACCGTCGATAGTAACCGGCTACTCCAAGGAACGCCCTCACTTCTCGCAGGGTAGTCGGTATTGGCCAATCTTGAACAGCCGCTATCTTGTCTCTTGATGGTCTCACCCCTTCTCTTGATACGCGGTGACCCAAGTAATCAATTTCAGATTGGAACAACCGACATTTACTGGGTTTCAATTTGAGCCCATGTTCCCGCAATCTTCGAAATACTTGCCCCAACTGGTGGAGATGGTCTTCAAAGGTCGCAGAATACACTATAATGTCATCCAAGTAGATGAGAGTGAACTCAAAGTTGAAGTCACCGAGACATTTCTCCATCAACCGCTGAAACGTTCCGGGTGCATTTGTCAACCCGAAGGGCATCCGGTTAAATTCGTATAGTCCCATGGGCAAGATGAATGCCGTCTTCTCCTTGTCTTTTGTGGCCATCGGCACCTGCCAATACCCACTAGCCAGATCTAGTGAGGAGAAGTACCGGGCTCTCCCTAGCGCTGAGAGGGACTCCTCAATCCGTGGCAAGGGGTAGGAATCTCGTACGGTGCAAGCGTTTAACTTCCGATAGTCTACGCAAAATCGGATGGACCCATCTTTTTTTCTTACTAACACCACAGGAGCCGCCCAGGGACTCTGGCTTTCTTGGATGATCCCACCCTGTAGCATCTTAGCTAACAGTTCTTTCACTTCCTGATACAACTGTGGAGGAATTTGTCGGTAGCGCTCTCTAATTGGAGGGGTGTCTCCTGTGGGAATCTCATGGTAGATCCCTGTGGTACATCCAAAATCTTCAGCATACCGTGCAAAGGTGGCTTGGTTCTCCCACAACAGCTCATCTACCTTCTGCACCCATTCCAGAGAACATGAACTTACATCCATCTTCATCTGTTCTCGAATTGCACGGCCATTCCATTCAGAGGTGGGTTCCTCATCTTCTCCCATGGACACAGTTACGGTCCACTCATCCCTTTCAGTCGGCTTCAGCTGCATTGGAGTTACTTTCCTTACTTCCTCCGGAGTCACATAGATGTTAGCCAGCAGCCTCCCTGGGGTCAGGTCCACACTCTGGTCCTGAGTGTTTACACATCGAAGTGGTACTCTTCCATTGCGAACTATTGCCAAGGAACGGGCCACTAGCGGATCAACACCTCCTTCGGCTGCCTGCAGTGGTTCTACCAACACAGCTATGCCCTCTAGTTTCCGACAGGTGCCTACGGGCATGGACACTATTGTCTCCCGACTGGGTGGCAGTGTAACTTTTGTATGCAAAGGAACTGAAATTCGAGCCAGAGGACGCTGTGCATCTGAACTTTTCTGTAAGCCACATGTCCGGATCAGCCGCTGGAAAGCTGTTTGAGTAGGCCGATGGGTGGTGGTTTCTTTCCAATAACCGTGACCTTTCTTTTCAAAGAGGATCTGATCTAATTCTTTTAACACATTCATCCCCAAAATGACAGGGACCTTTACTTCATGTGACTCCTGTACCACCACAATGCCTTTCCTACCTAGATCTTGGCCACATACCCGGACATTCATCCAGGCCACTCCCACGACCGGAACTGGTAACTGGTTAGCTGCGACCACTCGTACGAATGTATGGGGATCATATTTCACATGTTGCCGGAAGTACCGTTCATAACAGTCTCTACTCAAGGTCGTTACTTGGGAACCCGTGTCAATCATCCCGGTAACCGGAATACCCTCCATTTCCACCTGTATGACAGGACTTGCAGCGATCAGGTCATCATCAGGGCATTCTCCCCACATAGTCTCCTTGTCAGTCTCCCCTACTACACGCCCTTCAGCAGCAGGGGACTTCAGTTTAACGGCGGTCTCTCATACGTTTGTCGCTGCTCTGGACATCTAGCAGCAACGTGGCCCATCCGTCCACACTCCCAGCAGCGTATCTCCCGTCGTTCTGGCCATCTGTTTGGGCCCCTTCGGTAAGCCCCTTCGATTTCTCCTGAGCACTGCACTAAATGATTTGGACCCCTTCGGTAGGTCCTATCCTCACCCCTCCAGCGGGGGTGGTGGGTGATTCTGATTTTCTGGGTATGGACGGCTCACCCTTTCACCTCCAGTTTTCTGGAAGTCTGCAATTTTCATAGAATGTTCATCACAACGGGTGTGCAAGTGTTCCATTTGCTCTTGCAGTTTCTGCATTACTGTGAGAATTTCTTTAACCGTCCCCTTTTCTACTGTCTCTGAGCCAGAACTAGCCCCCCTGTGACAAAGTAACTCCAACTGCGGTCTGCGGCCTCGGGACCATACTATTGGCACGGGAGATGGCCTCTACCTGTACATCATGGAATTTAGCATCAGTCTCTCGTCGTATAAAATCCTGCATAGTCACAGTTAAACTGCCGTCACGTATCCCCAGGACAAACTGGTCACGGAGAGTCCGATCAGGGTTACAGAAGGCTGGCGAGCCCCCTCTTTCCTTCCTTTGAATATCTTGGAGCAGTTCTTGTAGGGCATTTGCATATTGGGGAAGGCTTTCATTCTCCTGTTGTACCCTCTGGAAGAACCGAGCCTGCAGAGACCCCAGCAATGCAGTTTCTCCATAGATGGTTTCTAGAATCTGGACTACTTGCTCAAATGTCTGCCTTTGTTCAAATGGCCTCAGTATCACCGTGGTCTTAGCATCCCCTTGTAATGTCAATATTGCTAGCTCTACTAGTACTTCTGGTGCGGTCTGGTACATTCGCTGTATCATTCGTATCTGTTCCACCCACATACTCACTGACATATTATTGCCATCAAATTTAGCTAACTGACTCATTATAGCCCCTGCTGGCATTCTTCCTCCAGCACCATTCTCCCGAATGGGTGTCTCACCGTCCATTCTGGTAAGCGGATCCTGCCGACTACGCCAATTTGTGAACCGAGAGCAAGGCAGGTGGTTTGGACTCCGCAACCAGAAATGAACGCACACGCGGTAGTTCAAGAAAAAAATATATATTTACTATAAGTTAATAAAGGCTAGTTAAAGGTAAAATGACAGGGCTAAAGACAAGCAAAATATACAATATAGCATGAACAATTTCAAGGCAAATTCTGCAATGGTTTCTACTTTTACTCTGTCCACTTCTGCAGTATGGACACTGAATGAACAATATACTCAAAACTATCCCTAACTGACCCTGACTTCACATTTGGGTGCACCCCCTTTTCCCCAGTGGTCCAGGTGGACCGCTTACAGTCCGTAGAAGCGCGCGGTGGGGCCCAAAGTCGGTCCTTTCTTTTATAGTGAAGCGTCCTCTCCTCACGGTTATCAGGATCTTGGGAGAAATGAAGTCCTCTTTAACAGACAGGGAAACCAACTGAATGCAATGTAATCCAACAGCAGATTCCACTCAGCACACTGACAGTCCTGCCGAATCCATACACTGAGCTGGGATGTAAGCCGGGATTTAGCAGGTGCCGTCCAGTACATCAACAGCACTGCGAGTCTCTATCTGTGGTATCCATATACACAGTCACAATGTCAGTCTCACTGATCAGCCACTGAGCACAGTTCCTTTCACGTGGACTCACTAGTCCTGTTGTCTCTTTACACTCTGTTTGTCTCTGGACCAAGATACAGCTTAGCTGTACAGAAAAATCTCCACACCAGTTCAATACAACACTTGCTAAGATGGCTGCTGCTCTCTGTCTCGTCACTTCCTGCTTCTCTGCTCACACTCTGTCTGCAGAACAGGCAGGCTGACATAAAAGGGGGGGGGGTCTCACTCCAGCATCATGTCACAGTTACAATGGCTGCTGTCTTAAAGGAACAGAATCACAGAAATACATTCAACATTAACAGTTTATACAGACAAATGAAGCTTAAGACAACATTGGCTGTCTCTTACAATGGTAAAATTATAGGAAAAATGCAATAAGAAAATGTAGCAGCAACTTCTTATGCTGCATGTATCTTCCTGGATTGCAAAGGAAGACTGAACAGCCATGAAGTGCAGAGGTGGTAAATTTGTGCTCAGAGTATATACACAACAGTGGCTATAACACAATATGGACACAATAGTAGCTGAGACATAATATCCTATAATCATATTAGGAAATTATACATGTTCTCTGAACAATAGGGCAGGTTTATGAATACTGGTGCAGTGACCCAGAGCGGCCACTGAGGGTTAATCTAGGGCCCTCCTGCTCCTGTGGCCATGGACTTCCACCTGGGCGCTGCCAACAGCACTTCCCCTATGTTTCTCTGTCATTTTCTGGGTTCTGAAGTATATTGTGTATTACATGTACTAAATGGTTAATACTGCATTTCCTCCTTAAGAATTTCACATGTGATATTGTACATTGCTACCTTAAGTTGGTTCCACCAATCACCAGTCTATCTCCACCCCTAGGGAGGAGCTAGTCTCCCCCTGTGGTTCAGTGTGTGTGGACCTGGAGTCCAAGGAGGACAGATCCTGTACTCTGCTCTCAGGCCTGTACAGGCCCCAAAACTACTACTACTGCTCTCATCATCCTTTCTGAGCGTTCTTCTGCGATCCAGAAGCTGCAGGTCCCTTCCAGGTCTCAGTTGAGGTCTGGTTTCCAGTTGTACCTTGGGCCAGGAAGCTGTATCCCGCCAGGGCAACCGTACTGAAGTGCCTGCACTCCACCAAGGGTCTGTCCAGCCAAGTATCTACTCTAGCCCCGCAAGCTGAGGATTATCTCTTCCAGAACCTTCTACCTGCCTTCCAAAGGTTTCCTTCCGCAGACAGAGAGGATTACACAACTTCTTCTGGGCCTCCCTGCAAGCTGGTAGCCTTTAATGAGTCACTCAGCTACCGCACCCCAAGGACTCTGCGCAAAACCGTAAGTCCATTTTCCCGTGGCGAGCCAAACCACGAAGCCTCACGCTTGTTGTAACCCACAAGGGCTGGAACTCTGTTTTTCTTCTATTTTCAATCTCCTAATAGACTCTCAACTCTGTCGTTGCTATTGGCAACCGTCCAACTACTGCCCCCAACATCTGCCTTAAGGGGAATTATAGACTTGGTGCATTGGTGAATCACATACTTGAACGTGCCTTGAACTGCATAAGATTTTGCACTACTTGACAAGCTGCTGAAGCACTGTATTGTTGTAAACTGACTTTTGCACTAAGTAAAGACTTTACCTGGTTATCCTAACTCTGTGTGGTCGACGTTCCTGCACACTGCACCTGGGTAACACAGATGAGTGAAAGGGAGTGGAGAATCAGGGACTACACCAGGACTACCCCTCGAGCCAAGTGACACTACACTACCCGTTGCCCCTGGTTACCACACTGGCGCTTTCAATCTTCTTATCTACCACACTGGGGAGGATGTGCCTCCATATAAATCAGGTGCAACCTCCACAAGGCTGTGTGCCTACACTGAAAACTATGCCAGCTTTTAGCACGGCGACCCGAGTCCTCACCCAGTAGTTTCGATCGGACCAAATACGACCAAAACGAAACTGCTATTATTATACTGTGGGGTCTCTTCAGACCCCAGAGTATAATAAGCGGAGCCCCCGGGAGGGTGATCAAACAAAGTTAACTCACCTTACCTGGATCCGCGGCTGCTGTGTGCTCTTCGGGTGCTTCCGCCTGACGTAAGAGACTGCTGACAGGGCCTCAGGGGTCACGTCCGACGTCATTACGCATAATGATGCGACGTGACCACTCAGACCCAATTGGCGGTCGCTGATTACAGGCAGAAGCGCCCAGAGAGCACACAGCGGCTGCGGAGGGCAGGAAAAAGTGAGTAACATTGTTTTTTATGTTTGTCACCTCTCTTGGCCCTGCACTTATTATACTCTGGGGTCTGAAGACACCCCACAGTATAATAATAGCTAGTGAATGGTGACAATTGTAATATTATAAAACTTAGAATATTATACTGTGTGCAGGGGCCACTATAGGACATAATACTGTGTACAGGGGCCACTATGGGACCTAATACCATGTGCAGGGGCCACTATGGGACATAATACAGTGTGCAGGGGCCACTATGGGACATAATACCATGTACAGGAGCCGCTTTGGGTCATAATACCGTGTGCAGGGGCCGTTATGGTACATAATACCATGTGTTGGAGCTGCTATGGAACATAATACTGTGTGCAGGGGCTGCTAAGGAACATAATACCGTGTGCAGGGGCCACTATGCAGGGGCGCACCGCTAATGAGGCAAAGTGAGGCGGCCGCCTCAGGCGGCACTGTCCGTCACTGTCTGGGAGGCGGCATTTTTACCATTTATTTAATGTAAACCAACCCAGGACAGACCGCTTTAAAAAAAACAAAGCTGGGCTGGTTTACGATACCTCTGCATGTCAGCGCAGGCGGCGATACAATGACATCATCGCGCCTCCTATGCTGAAACGCAGACATCGCGGAGAAGAAGAGGAGGCAGCGGTGGCTCCATCATGGGATTGCAGGTAGGTGACAATAAGACAATAACTTTTTTAAAAAAATATAAATAGGCCATAACTTGCTGGAGTAACCCCAGCAGGTTACGGCCTATTTATTTACCGATCCCTGCGCCTGCTGTGGCCGCCTCCCCTTCCCCTTCTGCTATCGGACGCAGAACGGGGGAGCAGAAGCAGCTGTCAGGGATCGATAAGTGAGGCCAAATACTACTATTATTATACTCCGGGGTATTTTCAGACCGCGGAGTATAATAATCAGAGACCCAGGGGAGGTGATAAATATAAAAACCATTGTTACTCACCTCTCCGGCGATCCGATGTTATTCCCAGCAGGCTTTGGCCTTCTTTGGTGACGTCCCAGGTGTCACGTGAGCCAGCCCAACGTCATTATGTTGCGACGTCGGTCTGTGCGACATTGAAGAGGGCCTAAAGCAGGGAGTGCACTGGAGCCCAGGTAAGTAAAACTGTTTTTTATGTTTGTCACCACCTGGGTCTCCAATCATTATACTCTGGGGTGTTTTAGACCCCAGAGTATAATAATAGTTCATGGGTGGGTTACTATGGAGCAGAATACTGTGTGCAGGGGCCACTATGGAGTATAATACCGAGTGCAGGGGTCACTATGGGACATAATACCGTGTGCAGGGGCCACTATGGAGCATAATACCGAGTGCAGGGGCCACTATGAAGCATAATACCGAGTGCAGGGACCACTATGAGGCATAATACCATGTGCAGGAGCCACTATGGAGCATAATACCGAGTGCAGGGGCCACTATGAGGCATAATACTGTGTGCAGGGGCCACTGCGGGGCATAATATTGTGTGCAGGGGCCACTATGGAGCATAATACCGAGTGCAGGGGCCACTATGGAGCATAATACAGTGTGCAGGGCCCGCTGCTGGGCATAATACCGTGTGCAAGGGCCACTGCGGGGCATAATACCGTGTGCAGGGGTCGCTGCGGGGCATAATACCGTGTGCAGGGGTCGCTGCGGGGCATAATACTGTGTGCAGGGGCCGCTGCGGGGCATAATATCGTGTGCAGGGGCCGCTGCGGGGCATAATACCATGTAATACTGTGTGCAGGGGCCTCTGTGGTCCATAATACTGTGTAATACTGTATTAAAAAAAAAACACCTACTCACCTGTCCCTTGTGCTCCGATGTCTCCCACTGCAGTCTGGTTTTGCTGCTCTGGTGTTCTTTTCTGGTGGAAGTCCCCACCACACATGACCGCTGAGGGGAAGAAAACACTGGAGCAGCAGAATTGGAACGCGGTGGGAGACACCGGAGAACCTTCCCCAGCTTCATATTAAAAAAGTGGTTATCCTGGACAACCCCTTTAAGGTGGCACTTGGGCTTTATTAAAGGGTCTTTCCAGCTCATTTTTATTGATGTTTTATCCTTAGGACAGATTATCAATAAGAGATCAGTGGACTCCTCCTCTGATCAGCTGTATGAAGGGGCTATGGTGCCTGTTTATATCACACGCTGTCTGTTTATAGTAACCGTGTGATGTAATTACAGCCTTGTCATATGGACATGTATAGGACGAGGCTGTAGTTACATTACATGGCCGCTATGAGATGAATGACACTATGTAAACAGAGAAGCGGTCACGGCGCTTACACAGGTACCACGGTTCATTCAAACAGCTGATCAGTGGGGGTTCTGGGTTTTTGAGCCCCACTGATTATATTATTAATGACCTGGAAAACCTTTTAATTAGTTAACACCTGGTGCATTATTAATAAGGGGCACTATTTATACAGGGTACACACAGACATTATTAATATAAAGATGCACTTGGGAGTTATTCATTATGGAGGGTTATATCATATATTTTATAATTGGGAGTAGCAGCAGGATGGGTGTGCAGGTGAGGACAATGTGGGTTGGATGCCTGGAAAAGTGAGGAGCCACAGGTGTCTGTGTTGCAAACTTTACAGAGACAAGTCACAGCTGGAAGAAGTGGTCATGGCGGTCCAAAGGGAAGAGAAGGGAAATGTGAAGGATTAGTCAGAGATGTCACCTGTAAGTCACAAAATGTTACTGCCCTGTATTCACCTAAATGATAGAGGATAAATACCTGATTGATGGGGTCTGTCTGCTGAGTCCCCCACTGAGCCTGAGAATTGTTTTTTTTTCCCCCCACTGGGTGGGAATCCAGCCTGGCTGCAACCATATATATAGGTGTGTCACTTGGTGGATGGACAAACCCGCATGGCTCTCATTCACTTCGATGGGAATGCTGAAGATACCTGAAGTACAGTACTCAGCTATCTGCGGCGCTCCTATTATAGAGAATGGGGCCATGTGGGCTCGTCCATCCACCAAGCAGAAGATGTGTGAAGTTACTTTCATTGTTAATGCCGTGTTGTTGATTTCTGATACTGAAGAAATAGAGGAAGAAGAATTCTTTAAAACTGTTTCATAAGTTTGTATATGTTTATTGTACGACAATAACAGCGTGTGACGCTAACAGCATGTAAACACAATTTTATATTTTAAATTTTTTTTTTTTTTTGGGGGGGGGGGGGGCGTCTTTCGATAGTCCGCCTCAGGCAGCAAAGAGACTAGGTTCACCACTGCCACTATGGGACATAATACCGTGTGCAGGGACCGCTATGGGACATAATACAGTGTGCAGGGACCGCTATGGGACATAATACCATGTGCAGGGACCGCTATGGGACATAATACCGTGTGCAGGGACCGCTATGGGACATAATACTGTGTGCAGGGGCCGTTATGGGACATAATACCATGTACAGGGACCGCTATGAGACATAATACCGTGTACATGGGCCACTATGGGACATAATACCATGTGCAAGGGCCGCTATGGGACATAATACTGTGTGCAGGGGTTGTCAGACATACAATTATTGATCGGCACTCCAAGTACCTCAACTTTGATTTTTTAATCAAAATCGGCACGCTGAACAAAAAAGGTTGCCTATCCCTGGTCTAAAGAGTAGTATAAGGCTAGGTTCACACCTGCATCGATGACCGTTCAGGGATTCCATCCCCTATTCTGCTTTAAAAATGCGTAGAGAAAAGTCCTGCAAGCACACCGGAGGGGAGTATGGTTTTTTTTTTTTTTTTTTTTGGGGGGGGGGGGTTTCACCTCCCCAGCCTAAATAAAAAAAAAAAATTAGCCTGGACAACTTCTTTAAGACTGATGCACAGTCTTTTATTAGCAAACTTTTATTGTATTGGGGGTTGGGTAAAAGGTTAAATCTGCCATATAAATAAATAAGCCGTGTTAAATCAGCCCCATAGTATTTACACTGTACAAATAGGATGCATGACGTTAAATAGGATGCATGACTCTTTTTTTAACGTTAAGCATCCTATTTGTACAGTGTAGATACTCTGGGGCTGATTTATCACAGCTTGTGTTCTAAAAAAAAAGACTGGCGTACAAGCCATAAAAAGTAACAATTATTTTGTGCAAGTGAAAATTTTTGCAAAAAAAATAGCGACTATTTGAGTTTTGCACATCATTTTTTGGCCCTGTCATTTTTAATATTTACTTCAGTTTTTTAGTATTACTGATGCGAGAAATCTACGCCAGCAAGAAGCTGGTTGGAACTCTGTTTAAGTGCATGGATCCCAGAAGATGCGACTAATTTATAACGATGCGTGCACCTCATCATAAATTAGGCACCAAACTCCGGCAGGTGGAAAATATTGTTTCTGATAAATCAGCCCCTATATTTTCTATATTAATCAGAGGTGTCGCAGATTTTATTGACTGCGGCATCTGAAGGGTTAAATGGCTGAGATTGTTGACTCAGCCATTAGCCTAGGGCTACACAGTGATTTTAGCCATGACTCCCGTCATGTGGATTGACGTGTCACCCTTCCCTTCCAACCTTCATTCATGTTAGTGAATGGAGTCGCATTGCAGCCTGAGGGTCCCAATGTGACTCCATTCACTAACGTGTGAAAGAGTCCCAAGTCGACACGGTGATCTTTGGTTGCATGAGGGAAGTTGTAGTGTAGACATAGCCTTATGCTAGGTCAGAGGCGTAACTATCGGGATAGCAGCGGTAGCAGCTGCCACAGGGCCCGGGACATTACGGGGCCCCGCGGGCCCCCGATGTTTTTTTTTTTTTTTTTTTTTTTTTTAATAGGCCGTAACGGGCCCTATAAACTTACCGTTCCCTGGGGTCCCGCTCACGGCCGCCTGTGCTTCCGATTCTGCGGAGGCGGCTGTGAGCAGAATCGGGGATCGGTACGTGAGGCCGCGGGCCGAACCCCACAATCACTGCTATCATTATACTCCGGGGTATTTTCAGACCCCAGAGTATAATAATCGGAGGCCCAGGGGAGGTGAGGGAACATAAAAAACAATGTACTTACCTCTCCTGCGCTTCTCCAGGCTTCGGGCCTATTTGGTGACGTCCCCGACGTCATTTTGCGTCGCAACGCCTTGCCCGCATCACGTGACGCCGGCCTGGTCCAACATTGAAGGCGGCTGAAGCAGCAGGGAGTGGACCGGAGCGAGGAACAGGTAAGCAACGTTGGTTTTTTTATGTTTCTATCCTCCTCTGGGTCTCCGATCATTATACTCTGGGGTCTTTTCAATAATTGTTCATGGGTGGTCCCCAATGGGGCATATAATAGTGTGTGCCGGGGCCACTATGGGGAATAGTAGTGTGTGCAGGGACCACTATGGGGCAAAATACTCAGTGCAGGGGCCACTATGGGGAATAATAGTGTGTGCAGGGGCCACTATGGGATATAATACTGTGTGCAGGGTCCACTATGGGGCATGATACTGTGTGCAGGGGCCACTATGGGGCATGATACTGTGTGCAGGGGACACTATGGGGCATGATACTGTGTGCAGGGGCCACTATGGGGCATGATACTGTGTGCAAGGGCCACTATGGGGCATGATACTGTGTGCAGGGGCCACTATGGGGCATGATACTGTGTGCAGGGGCCACTATGGGGCATGATACTGTGTGCAGGGGCCACTATGGGGCATGATACTGTGTGCAGGGGCCACATGGGGCATGATACTGTGTGCAGGGGCCACTATGGGGCATGATACTGTGTGCAGGGGCCACAGGGGCATGATACTGTGTGCAGGGGCCACTATGGGGCATGATACTGTGTGCAGGGGCCACTATGGGGCATGATACTGTGTGCAGGGGCCACTATGGGGCATGATACTGTGTGCAGGGGCCACTATGGGGCATGATACTGTGTGCAGGGGCCACTATGGCACATAATAGTGTGTGCAGGAATGCGGTTTTTTTGGGGGGGGGGTTGTAGTTCTGAGAGGGGTCAGTAAAGTTTAAAAATTTGGGGGTAAAATAGGGGAAAAAGTTGTTTTGTGTGTGTAAGGGTAACTATTAGTTACCTTCTACATTGCTGGTCTGGGCTCCTCTGCAGAAACCCGCCTTTGCGCACAGTGTCAGTATATCAGTGATGCTTGCAGCATCAAGCTGAAATTTGATTGGTTCCAGCGGCTGCCCATCACCAGGATCCAGGCTACAGAGGGAGGGCCCACAAGAAGGTAGGGAGAGTCTCCTGCCACTGCACTATGTCAGCAGCCGGCCATATTTCATTGTTATTCTTATAATGCTGCCTGCAGCCTGATGCCCACTAGGCTCCTGATCTGGCCCCTGACCATCCCAATCGTGTCCCTGACCATCCCGATCGGGCCCCTGACCAATGCATTTGCATTGACAAAATGAGTAATAATTTTCACACTCAGGGCCCACTGGGGGATTCACCGGTTCCCCGGTGGGCCACTCTAATCCTGGGCTCATCCCCTGCGGGGAGAGATGTTGAGGCGATCTTGTTCTGTCTTAGGACAGGCCCCCAACTCACTACTGAAGGAACCACGCACTCTCCCTAGGAGGGAGGGGTGAAAATGTAGCAGTTTCTAGAACCTTCAGAGACATCAGCAGATGCCATTGGCTGGCTGGATCATGTGACAGACTTATGGCACGTACCATTAGAAGCAAGGAATAAGCATATATTTATGCAGACAGATCAATGTGTCATTTTGGTCATTAGGTGGTAGCAACACAATAAACCTAATGTGAGCTATTGTAGCCACATGTTTGCAGCATCCTCGGTGCTTCAGTTCACCAGCTAGCTTTGCTAGACTTACGGTAGTTCACTCCTGAACAGGTGCATTTATTAGCTATCTGAGAGCCCCTTAGACATAGCCTGGGAATATGTGAACAAAAAACAATAAAACCTGTATGAAAGCGGAAACCCCCTGTGGGCCATAACAAGGAAAAAAACAAGGACCTCCAGGAAGTCAGTCTATGCGTCTGCATAGGTTGACTTCTTGTATAGACTGCAATACACGTGTATGCTGTGTATTGCAGTCTTTAGTACTGAACCAGCGATCAGTGTATCGCTGGTTCAGGTATTCTTATAGGACAAGTAAAAAATGTAAAACAAAGTTTAAAAAAAAAAAATAAAGTGTGTAAAAAAAAAAAAAAATAATAAAGTTATAAAGCCCCCAAAATTCCCTTTTCCTATATAAAATGAATTATATATAAAAAAAAAAACCCTAAAACTTAATAAAAACAATACATATTTGGTTTCACCACGTCCATAACAATCCATACAATAAAATATTTATTTAACCTACACGGTGAACATCGGGGGAAAAAAAATGGAAAAAAAAACGCTGGAGGTAATGATTTTTCGCCATCTCACCTTACAAAATATGCTATAACAAGTGATCAAAAAGTCATATGTACCCCAAAACAGTACCAATAAAAAGCACAGGTTGTCCCGCAAAAAGTAAGCCCTAAACCAACTCTGTCAACTGAAAAATAAAAAAGTTAAGCATCTCAGAAGATGGCGATGCAAAAATAATTGATTTCTTTGCCCAAATGGGTTTTTGTTCTGCAGAATTAGTAACGCATAAAAAAACAATATAAATGAGGTATGGCCGTAATCGTACCAACGCACAGAATAATGCTGTACGCTGCATGGCAAAAAATTTAAAGGTTAAAAAGCAATGCCAGAATTGATGTTTTTTTTTGTAATCTACTAGAAAAAGATAGTTAATGAAGTTTATTCAATAAGTTAAAGGCGCCCAAAAATGGTGTAATTACAAAATGCATCTCATCCTGCAAAAAAACAGCACTCATCATTAGAAAAATAAAGAAAATATAGCTTGTACAATGTGAAGACAAAAACCCCAAAAATGGTCAAATCATTAGAATATAACTGGCTGCGGCAGTAATGGAATGTATAATCTGTGCAAGCGTATATCAGGGTACAAACTAGATTTAGAGCTTATGAGGGAAAATAAA
Organism: Leptodactylus fallax; assembly: GCA_947044405.1. Lineage (NCBI taxonomy): Eukaryota > Metazoa > Chordata > Amphibia > Anura > Leptodactylidae > Leptodactylus > Leptodactylus fallax. The sequence goes on from CAMRHE010000141.1 coordinate 4,683,879, forward strand.
CCAGAAGTGACCCCCAGAGTGACACCCCCAGTAATAGGAACTACTGGGGAAATAGTAGGGAATTTCGTGTTCCCTGGGATACTAATGCACACTACACCCCTGATAAATTATTTGAGGGGTGCAGTTTTAACAATGGGGACACTCCTTAGGGGATTCCACATTTCTGGTACTTTAGAGGCTCTGCAAACATAACATGGCGTCCAGATACCAAACATCTAAATCTGCGCTCCAAAAGTTACATAGCGCTCCTTCACATCTGCACTCTACTGTGTGCCCAAACTTCAGTTTATGCCCAAATGTATGACACTGGTGTACCCAGGGTAACGTACTTAATGTGATATGTGGGTATAAACTGTTGTTTGGGCACAACCAGACACAAAAGAGAGGGAGCGTTATTTGGTTTTTGGCACACAGATTTAGACAGTTTGGTTTTTGGATGCCATGACACTTTTGCAGAGCCCTGAAATGCCAGTAAAGTGGAATCCCCTGAAATGTGACCCCATTTGAAGGAATTTATACAGGGGTACAGTGAGCATTTTTAACCTCAAGTGTTGCATTAATTTAATTTCCAGAAATGAATACGCAGCTGATGGTGAAAGGTGAAAATGACAATTTTTCCAGGAATACGTCATTTCAGTGCGTAATATGTTGTGCCTGGCTTGTATCAGAGACAAACGCTCCAAAAGCTGTTGTGTCCGGGATACCCGCTTAACAGTTTTTGGAGTGTGTGTCTCTGCTGGGCACAACATTTCAGGCACTGAATTGGCGTATCTCTAGAAAAATTGCAGTTTTCACTTTTCATTATCAGCTGCTCATTCATTTCTGGAAATTAAATTAATGCAACGCTCATAGGTTAATATTGCTCACTACCCCACTTGATAAATCCCTTGAAGGGTGTAGTTTCCAAAGTGGGGTGACATGTCTGCAGATTCCACTTTACTGGCAATTCAGTGGCTCTGCAAAAGTGGGCATAAACTGCTGTTTGTGCACACAGCCAGGAGCACATCTGAATGAGCGCTATGTGCTTTTGGACCGCTAATTTAGATTGTTGGTTTTTGGACACCGTGTGATATTTGCAGAGACCATAAAGTTGCCCCTACAAAATGGGGTCACTTCTTGGAAAATTCCAATTTACTGACACCTCCAGGGGTCTGCAAAAACAACATCGCGTCCAGAAAATCCCTCTAAATCTATACCCCAAAAGCTAAAAAGCGCAGTGCTCCTTCCCTTCTGAGCCCTGCTGTGTGCCCAAACAGCAGTTTACTCTCATATACAACTTCTTTGTAACCAGGATAACCCACCTAATAGTTTTAGAAGTGTATGTCTCTGATAGCACAAAGTGGGCACAACATATTGGGCACTGAAATGGCATATTTATTTATAAATTTCAATTTTCACTTTGTACATTCATTTTTCCGAAGTACTATTGGCCTCAAAATAATACCCCTTGAGAAATTCCTTGAGTGGTGTAGTTTCTAAAATGGGGTCACTTTTGTGGGTTTCCATTGTATTGGTACTCTAGGGCACCTGCAAATGGGACATGACACCTGAAAACTATTCCAGCAAAATCTGCTCTCCAAAAGCCAAATAGCGCTCTTTCTATTCTGAGCTCCACCATGTACTCATACAACAATTTATGACGACATATGGGGTATTCCTGTATACAGGAGAAATTGTGTAACAAACTGTGGGGTGCTTTTTCTTCTTTAGCCCCTTGTTAAAATGAAAAATTTGGGGCAAAATGGACAGTTTATTGGAAAAAAAAAAAGTAATTTTTAATTTTTAAGTTCCATTGCTAATAAAATCTGTGAATCAGCTGTGGGGTCAAAATGCTCACCATACCCCTTAAGAAATTCCTTGAGGGGTGTAGTTTCTAAAATAGGGTCACTTTTTTGGGGTTTCTATTGAATTGGTATTCTAGGGGCTCTGCAAATGAGACATGGCACTAGAAAACTATTCTAGCAAAATCTGCCCTCCATAGGCCAAATAATGCTCTTTCTATTCTGAGCCCCCCCATGTACCCATATAGCAGTTTACGACCACATATGGGGTACTCCCGTGTTCAGGAGAAATTGTGTAACTACCTGTGGGGTGCTTTTTCTCCTTTAACCCCTTGGGAAAATGAAAACTTTGGGGATAAAGTGACCTTTTAGTAATTTTTCTTTTAACCATCTGTGAGTATGTGAACCAGAGGGCGCTGTTGAGCGACCCAGGCCAAGCCAGGCCAGAAAAGGCCCTCAGCCACACCTTTGGGGGGGGGGGGGGGTGTATCTCCAGAAGGCTGGAGAAACCTGCTTGGAGCTTGAAATGGTGGACCAGCCTAGGACAGAGAGGCAGTCTGTCCCAGAGGGCTGGGATCCAGAGAGGACTTACAAAGACTAAGTCAGGCTCTTATTGCCCCAGAGGCTAGTTAGGGACTCAAGGAGTCAGTGAGTGCCCTAACTGTGGCATAGGTTTTTTTTTTTTTGTTTTGCTGTGTTGCAGTTTGAGCTGATTAAAGCCACTTTTATGTTTCATTTGGACCGTCTGAACGCTGTCTCACCGCCGCCCAGTACCACGAACCACCGCTGTTGGGACCAGGAGCCTGCCGCCATTTCAGTTTAATTCCCCAAGCTGTCACATATGGTGGAGAATAGCGTGCATAAAGAGATCCACGCAAGTCCTGGAAGACAAGTGTTTGGTGACTGCAGTACTGCAAAGTGTGCATTGTGGCCTACAGCTGGAAGAAATCTGTGATTTCAACTGAAGAAACCCAGGAGGGGGTGAGTGAATTGCAACATAGCAAGGTGAAAGTAAAACTCTGGAAGAGGAATCCAGGGAATGGACTTTGTGTATACTGCAGCACAGAAGTCTGTGAAGTGTTTTGCTGATGACAAGAAAATAAGCAATGTGTGTAGAAGCTGGATATTACATAAACAGTCTATGTGAAAGGCTATGGTGCCATGTTGGTGTTTTCTGTGGAAGACAGAAGAAAATGCTGGTTGTTGTAGTGCCACATAAGTTAACTGTTTGAATACATGTGACTGCAGAAGATAGCAAAAAGTTGCTGCCGGTTGAACCCCAAGGTTGCTGTGGAATATTGTGTAATCTTGTTAGTAAACCATGGGCAAGAAAAAAGAGAATTTCAGCTTGTAAAAAAAGCAGAGAAGTTATGCACAGGTTTATTAGTGCAGCAGTTTGAATGCAGAGAGATACAAAACCCGGAACAGATCATGTGGAATGCAAGTAAAGATAAAGGGTTGCATGATGGTGACTCAGTTTTTCTAAAGTACCTCTGTTCTATGAATGAATATGTCCCTGCTGACTGTATGCGTGAAAGCGCCAAAGATGAAAATATTAGGGTGCAGCAGCTTCAAGATTAAATGGCAATTTGAGGTATTAGAAAAAGAGCACCTTAAGTTGAACCTGAAGTTAAAGAAAGATCTTGAATCTATGAGGAGTTCAAATTCTAGTCATTGTAAAAATGTGGTACTGGGTTTGCCTGGAATGGACTGTGTCACTAAGAAGGAGTTTGCTGAAATGAAATGTGCTCTATCTAATGAAGTCGTACAGAGTGTAGAGCAAAAGCAAGTGCTTGAGAAGCAATTGCAGGATTTAAAGGAGCAGCGTGTTCAAGACTCCATTGCCAAAGAGAGTGTCATTGAAAAATTGAGAGATGAGCTTGAAACTGCTAAACAAAGAGAAAGGGAACTCAAAGCTAGGATATGTAGCCTGGAGAAGGCGCTGTCAGGATCTTGTGAAGATAATGAGAAGTTGTCTGTTTTGGTGCAAAATAAAGACAAAGAATTGAATAATGTTACAAGGCTTCTTTCTCAAGCAGACAGTAAGTTTATCAAACTTTTCAAAGATTTTTCTACACTAGAATCTCAGCTTCAGGACACTCAGGAACTTTTGCAAGAAGAAACCCGTCAGAAGCTTGACCTTAGTACAAAACTAAAACAAATGGAAGATGAGAAAAATGGTTTCCTTGAGCAACTAGAAGAAGAGGAGATAGCAAAAAGAGATTTGACAAAGCAGATTTCAACACTACAGGCTCAGGCGACTGATATGAAGAAAAAAATGGAGGATAGTGTTGGGTCCTTGAACTCTGTTGAAGAACTAAAGGAAAAGTTGCAAAAGGAGCTAGAAGCTACAAATCAACGGTTTGAGGAGAAGGCTGCTGCTTATGACAAACTTGAGAAGACGAAAATTAGACTGCAGCAGGAACTAGAAGATGTAGGTGTAGATCTTGATCATCAACATCGGATTGTGTCAAATTTGAAAAGGAAGCAGAAAAAGTTTGATCAGCGGCTTGGTGAAGAGAAGACTCTTTCTGCTAGATATGCAGAAGAACGTGACAGTGCTGAAGCAGAGGCCCTTGAATTGAAGGCCGAGTTAAAGAGGCTCAACAAGCAACGGCGCACTGAAATGGAGGATTTGGTTAGCTCCAAGGATGAAGTTGAGAAAAGCCTGGAATCTGTGCAGATATTGTATGAGAACAAAGCTAATGCTTATGAGATGTTGGAAAAGGCCAAGAGAGAATTGGACCTCCAGATAGAAGACATGAGGATTCAGTTTGAGAGAAACCTGTCTAATTTATCTACTGAGATTGTAGATCTAAAAATGTTTGTTGCTAAACTAAAGGTGCAAGTGAACAAGCAGGAGGAAATCAAGAAACAGCTGGAGTTTCAGATGGATCAAATGAAGCGTGAGTCAGAAATAAAGTTGGAAGAGCGCACTTTTCAGATTGAACAGTCAAAAACCGAAGTGGAATCTAAAAGAGAAGAATTGGATCGATTGCAGCAGTCTCTATCCAATACTGAACAGTCGGCATCTGCCCTATCTTCAAAGCTGGCAGCACTAGAAGCTGAGAGAGACTCGCTGCAGAACCTGTTAACCTCTAAAGAATCAGAGCTGTTATCCCTGAAAAATGTGATTCAAGAAATAGAGTATTCAACCAAGAGCAAGATAAGAGAGCCACTGAGATATGGGACTTGAATGAAAGACTTGACAAAAAGTCTGCAGATGAGCAGAAGCTTTATCAGAAGATGTTGGAGGATCAGTTCAATATAGTTCAGGGAACAGTGGGAGAAGCAGAAAAAATTATCCAGGATGCTGACCTGACAAATGTTGGAAGAACACTGCACAATATCCTAGAATTGGGAGACATAGTAGATAAAGAGATGGCATCTACATCTGCTGCCATAGAGGATGTCAGGAAGATTGAGGAAGATCTGCAAGTTGCAATTGTGAAGGCTGAGATGGAGGCTGCTCAGAAAGATGTGGCAGTGAAGAAAGTTCTGGAGCTGGAATCAGAGATTTGTGCGCTACAGAAGGCGTTAGAATTGGGGAAAGCTGCCAGCATAGAGGCAGAGAAAGGAGAATCATTAAGTCAGATAGACATGAGTGATCTGTCCACTGATGTTGATACCAATGATCAGATTATGATGAAACCACGTGATTCGGTAAAACGTCAAGTAGAGGGTATAGTTCCCCAGGAAGATGCTGCTAAAGGTGGACTTCCTGCAAAATGTGAGGAGGCCAAAGAAGGTCCAACAGAAGAAAAAACTGTGATTGGTCACACACTGCCTGTGACAGAGTGGGTCCAGTTTCAAACCAATGAGGTCCAAAGCCTAGAGGGCTGTGAGATGGTAAATAAGGTGAAGGGTCATCAAAAGTGTGGAACAAGAATCCGTAAGAAGACTGACCACGCATATGTTGTCCCAACAGCTAAAGTGTCTGAAGCCATTGTGGATAAAGGTGTTGCTGTGTCTGTCTCTAGCCAAATGTTGGGTGGACAAATGGTGAAAAATGACTCCATGTTGTCTGTGAAGGGGGAGTCAGGAAATAATACAGTCAACCCAAAAAGAGGAGAAGAGGCAGAAGTTGTTTTACCGCCTGATGCTAATAGCAACAAGAAGAGGCTAAGATACAATGTTGCTATGTCCCTAACTAATGGAAGTAACCGTGGTAGAGGTTCTAATGCAGAGACTGAGCAGCCGCCATTTGCATGCAGAAGTAAGAGATGGTTACATGTCACCAATGATGGGACAGTTGTTAAAGACATACAAGAAAATGTCGTTCAGCGTGATCTATTATGTGAGGGTGTACGGTATGGCCCTTGTGCTAAAGGAGAAGATATTGCAGTACAGAGCTTGTGTTTCTCAAACAAAGAGGAAAGAAAGCCAACTATGTCTCCTAAACTTCTAAGCCTTGATGGTGATGGCAAAGTTTGCTTTGAAATGAAGGTTATGGAAAAAGTACCTGTGAAACAGTTATACTCTAAAGACATTGATGTGCATGAAGTACATGTTAGTTGGTCTCTGAGCTCTTGTGGATTCATGATAGGTAAAGATGAAGATTCTTACGGCTATTTACTAAAGGGATCAAGGTCATGCAATGGGATGGCTGAAGAGTACGGCGAGAAATGTGATGAAAATGATGTGATCCCTTGTATGGCGAATTTTGAAGGTGATGAAGGAGAACTTGCCCTTGTACAGAATGGCCAGGATCTTGGCGTAGCATTTAAAGTGCTGAAAAAACGGAAAATTCGACTGAGCGGAATTTGGAAGAAGAGACCGCCAGATTGGGACTTTAAAGTGATGAGGAAACGGAGAACGCGACGGAGCAGTATTTGGAAGAAAAGACCGCCAGACTGGGACTTCTGGAGAGACACTGAACAGGCATACTTGGTTGAAGAGGGACTTCGTCATAGGATGTCTCGTCCCATTGTAGCTCACCCCATGGGTAGTGAGCTGAGGGGGAGGGTATGTGAGTATGTGAACCAGAGGGCGCTGTTGAGCGACCCAGGCCAGGCCAGAAAAGGCTCTCAGCCACACCTTTGGGGGGGGGGGCGTGTATCTCCAGAAGGCTGGAGAAACCTGCTTGGAGCAGGAAATGGTGGACCAGCCTAGGACAGAGAGGCAGTCTGTCCCAGAGGACTTACAAAGATTAAGTCAGGCTCTTATTGCCCCAGAGGCTAGTTAGGGACTCAAGGAGTCAGTGAGTGCCCTAACTGTGGCATAGGTTTTTTTTTTTTGTTTTGCTGTGTTGCAGTTTGAGCTGAATAAAGCCACTTTTATGTTTCACTTGGACCGTCTGAACGCTGTCTCACCGGCGCCCAGTACCACGAACCACCGCTGTTGGGACCAGGAGCCTGCCGCCATTTCAGTTTAATTCCCCAAGCTGTCACACATCCCAATGCTAATAAAATCTGTGAAAAAGCTGTAGGGTTAAAATGCTCACTATACCCCTTGATAAATTCTGTCAGGGGTGTAGTTTCCAAAATGAGGTCACTTTTGGAGGGTTTTTATTGTTTTGGTACACTAGGGGCTTTGCAAATGAGACATGGCACCTGAAAACTATTCCAGCAAAAATCTGCTTTTCAGATGCCAAGTGTCGCTCCTTCACTTCTGTGCGCTTCCATTTGCCCAAACATCAGTTTACACCCACATGTGGGCTATTTCTGTGCGCAGGAGAAATTGCATAACAAACTGTGAGATGCATTTTCTCCTTTAACCCCTTATTAATGTGTTAATTTTAACAAAGGTTAACAAACTTCCCAAATGTTGTTTTGAATTATTTGAGGGGTGCAGTTTTGAAAATGGGGTGATTTATGGGGGTTTCTAATATATAGGCCTTTATAATCCCCAGAACTAAAGTTGTCCCTAAAAAATTAGTTTGGGAAATTTTCTTGTAAATCTAGAAAATCGCTGTTACAATTGTAAGCCTTCTAACGTCCAAAATAAATGAAAGGACGATTAAAAGATGATGCCGATATAAAGCAGAGCTATGGTAGATAATATGTATTACTGTATTTGGGTGGTATGACTATCTGTCTGAAAAGCAGAGCATTTCACATTTTGAAAATTGCGATTTTTAAAAAAATTTCCATCACATTTCCTATTTTTTTTTATAAATACAGTAAATACAAAAACATTGATCAATGTTTACCACTAACATGAAGTACAATGTGTCATGAAAAAACATTCTCAAAATCACTTGTGTAATTTAAAGCGTCTCAAAGTTATTGCCATATAAAGTGACACATGTGAATTTTGAAAAATGAGGTCTGGTCATTAAGGTACTTTTAGGCCCAGTCCTTAAGAGGTTAAAAAGATTAATAGATTAGTAGTCCAGATGGCACAATTAATCAGAAGTTTCAGTCCACTATGGGACCTTTATCAACAACCATCTACAATATAAAACATAAATACACAATATTAGTACATAAATACATTGATATATACACAAAGTGAATTCTGAGGTAACAGAAATAATGTAGAATAATACAAACAAACAACTGAGAAATTTGTTTCACCGGAACCAGAAAAAAAAGTGGTTAAATACTTATATCACTAAAAATACAGGTGTCTCACAATTTGATATGCATAATAAATTCATGTGTCTGAACCGCATATATATATATCTAACCTGGTATGTGGCTATTGGAATTTGCCAAACAATAGTCATGAAAAAAGAGAAACACCAGAGGGCACCCTATTAGAAAAGTTAGTGCTGTTTTTACAAGTCAGTTATATAGTGTATGTCTATGAGCAGCTATTCATTATGGAAAGTAATAAATATGTATAAACTAAAAGAAAAACTAAATAGAATTCAATAGGTAGTTGTGAGTGGAACCTATAGTTCCAAAAAAATGTCCAGGATATGCGCTTCTCACCAACCAAAGAATAGGAATACCAATGAATGGAATTACTTCAGATTTTAATAGGATTACGCGTTTCGGGGTTTAGCAGAAGAATGTATCCCTTCATCAGATCTACATAAATATTAAAACACAAAACAAAAACCATGTATCCATGTATGCAGTTTAAAAAACACAGTATTTGTACATATATAAAAGAAATCTAAATAGAAAACAAGCAATGTTTATAAAGACCTTCACTAGAATGATCTTACATGAGTAGAGCAAGGTTGCATTCTACACTGTAGTGTCGGATCAATGAGGTCTGGAATCTTATAGTGGAGGTGGTGCATACTGATGACATCATCAGGTCACATGACGCTGAGTGCATGTGCAGTAGAGAAACCGGATTTATGCTAGGTTCATACTAGTGTCGTCACTCTGTTGTTCGGATCTGTCGGGGACCAAAACAGTGGAGATGCATAACGCTAAAACAGCAGTTACACAAAGACTATTGACAGTAATCTTTAATGGTCGGGTAGAAATGACTGCAAATAGATTAAATGTAAAAATAGGGGATCTACTTAATATGGCAACAGATACCCCCACTGCGACAGGGTGGCAACAGGATTGCGAAGCTAAAACATAGAGAGTTATATTGGATTCACTGGTTGGGGACTCTCACTCCACATGCTTTAAATTGTTATTGCAACTTTTTGTTACCTTGATATACCTTAAAGTCACTTAATTTTGATATCTTGAACAGATGTACAGTGGGTACGGAAAGTATTCAGACCCCTTTAAATTTTTCACTCTTTGTTTCATTGCAGCCATTAGCTAAAAGCAAAAAAGTTTTATTTCTCATTAATGTACACTCAGCACTCCATCTTGACAGAAAAAAAAAACAGAAATGTAGATATTTTTGCAAATTTATTAAAAAAGAAAAACTGAAATATCACATGGTCATAAGTATTCATACCCTTTGCTGTGACACTCATATTTAACTCACATGCTGTCCATTTCCTTCTGATCCTCCTTGAGATGGTTCTACTCCTTCATTTGAGTCCAGTTGTGTTTAATTAAACTGATTGGACTTGATTAGGAAAGGCACACACCTGTCTATATAAGACCTCACAGCTCACATTCCATGTCAGAGCAAATGAGAATCATGAGGTCAAAGGAACTGCCCAAGGAGCTCAGAGACAGAATTGTGGCAAGGCACAGATCTGGCCAAGGTTACAAAAGAATTTCTGCAGCACTCAAGGTTCCTAAGAGCACAGTGGCCTCCATAATCCTTAAATGGAAGAAGTTTGGGACGACCAGAATTCTTCCTAGACCTGGCCGTCCAGCCAAACTGAGCAATCGTGGGAGAAGAGCCTTGGTGAGAGAGGTAAAGAAAAACCCAAAGATCACTATGGCTGAGCTCCAGAGATGCAGTAGGGAGATGTGAGAAAGTTCCACAAAGTCAACTATCACTGCAGCCCTCCACCAGTCAGGGGTTTATGGCAGAGTGGCCCGAAGGAAGCCTCTCCTCAGTGCAAGACACATGAAAGCCCGCATAGAGTTTGCCAAAAAACACATGAAGGACTCCCAGACTATGAGAAATAAGATTCTCTGGTCTGATGAGACGAAGATTGAACTTTTTGGCGTTAATTCTAAGCTGTATGTGTGAAGAAAACCAGGCACTGCTCATCACCTGCCCAATACAATCCCAACAGTGAAACATGGTGGTGACAGCATGATGCTATGGGAGTGTTTTTCAGCTGCAGGGACAGGACGACTGGTTGCAATTGAAGGAAAGATGAATGCGTCCAAGAACAGAGATATCCTGGAAGAAAACCTCTTCCAGAGTGCTCTGGACCTCAGACTGGGCCAAAGGTTCACCTTCCAACAAGACAGTGACCCTAAGCACACAGCTAAAATAACAAAGGAGTGGCTTCAGAACAACTCTGCGACCATTCTTGAGTGGCCCAGCCAGAGCCCTGACCTCAACCCAATTGAGCATCTCTGGAGAGACCTGAAAATGGCTGTCCACCAACGTTCACTATCCAACCTGAAGGAACTTGAGAGGATCTGCAAGGAAGAATGGCAGAGGATCCCCAAATCCAGATGTGAAAAACTTGTTGCATCGTTCCCAAGACGGCTCATGGCTGTACTAGCTCAAAAGGGTGCTTCTAGTCAATACTGAGCAAAGGGTCTGAATACTTATGACCATGTGATATTTCAGTTTTTCTTTTTTAATAAATTTGCAAAAATATCTACATTTCTGTTTTTTTTCTGTCAAGATGGGGTTCTGAGTGTACATTAATGAGAAATAAAATGAACTTTTTTGCTTTTAGCAAATGGCTGCAATGATACAAAGAGTGAAAAATTTAAAGGGGTCTGAATACTTTCCGTACCCACTGTATTTATAGCTCCCTTTTCATATACATTTTGAATAGTCATAGTACCATAGCTCCCAACCATGCCGCATCTGGCAGGACAGTCCCAATTTTACACTGCTGTCCCCGGATAGCTTCCACTGTGTCCCGCTATGCCCCTGAAGTGTTTTACTGTTAACAAACTTTATTAGGGTAGGGTAAAGGCTAAATGGTGGATGCTAACTCCTAGTGGGCTAAAGGACCTTTGATGACGTTATGACCATGTGATCAAACTCTTGTGTGGGCGGAGCTATTCTGGATACTGCGGGACAGTGTGATGTTACAAAGAAAGCTGGGAACGAGAGTGTTCGAAGATAAGGAGAGAAGAGACAGCAAGTGTGAGCAAGAGGGGGGAACTGGGGGCAGATGTAGGGAGCAGTTAAACTGAAGGCAGATGTAGGGGGCGGTTAAACTGAAGGCAGATTAAGGGGGCAATTAAACTGGGGACAAATGAAGGGGGGCATTAAGCTGATGACAGATGAAGGGGGACATTAAGATGGTGGTATATAAAGGGGGACATTAAACTGGGGGCAGATGGAGGGGGAGACATTAAACTGGGGGGGCAGATGGAGGGTGATATTAAACTGGGAGCAAGTGGAGGAGGACATTAAACCGTGGGGGGTAGCTGGAGGACCCCAACTACCCCCACTGTTTAATGTCACCCTCCATCTGCCCCAAAGTTTAATGTCCCCCTCCAACTACCCCCACTGTTTAATGTCATCCTCCAGCTGCCCCAGTTTAATGTCCCCCTCTAGTTTCCGCCACTTTAAACTGTGGCACGAGGAGAGGGACTTAATACTGTGGGGCAATTGGAGGGGACCATTATAATGTGGGGGCATATAATGTTAGGGCGACTATAGGAGAATTATACTGTGTGCGGACACATGGAAAAATAGATGAGAATGGGCAAAGTCAACGTAGAAGTGGGTGGAGCTAAATTTGCCATGGCACGCATAGCGTGCCGCATATTTTATCCCTCTTTCTGTCCTTTGAAAGTTCTGAGGTATAGATAGTACTATGATGTGCCTTATTCCTACTTTAATTTTTACATATGAATTGCACTCTATCTGCAATATTATATTGCCGTTTAATATATGAGACATGTGATATACCTCAATTGCCTAATCTATGTGATCTTTTCTCTATATGGATGTACTGCCTACTATTTTGATGACTAAGATATATTTTAATTGATATCTCTTATTTGTTAACAATGATTTAATTTATACCCATAATGTTGCCATATGGAGTAGATCCCCTATTTTACATTTAGTCTATTTCCAATCGTTTCTACCTGGCCATTAAAGAGTTAAGCATTTGTCTAGTGACTGTGGTTTGCTGGGCTGCCACATGGTGGCTCTCTACACGCTGTTGAATCTGGTTTCTCTACTGCACAAGCTAAGGCTAAGTGTCATGTGACCTGATGACGTCATCAGTATGCACCTCATTGATCCGACGCTACAGTGTGGCATGTATCCTTGCTCTATTCATGGCTGAGTAAGATCGTATTAATGAAGGTCTTTATAAACATGGCTTGTTTTCTCTTTAGTTTTTCTTCTAGTTTATACATATGTAGTGCTTTCCATAGTAAATAGCTGCTCAGAGACATACACTACATAACTGACTTGTAAAAACAGCACTAACTTTTCTAATAGGGTGCCCTCTGGTGTTTCTCTTTTTTCATGACAATTGTTTGGTATATTCCAATAGCCACATACCTGGTACTAATATTGTGTATTTATGTTTTATATTGTAGACGGTTGTTGATAAAGGTCCCATAGTGGACTGAAACATCCGATTAATTGTGCCATCTGGACTGCTAATCTTTTTAATATTGCCAAAATCATTGTTTATTCAAGATTTTCTAATAAAATCTAATTGAGCAGGACTGACAAATGCTGTGGATTTTGCATTGTTTACATATACCAGTATGCATTGATAGCAGGATAGTTGTCTCAGACACCATGAGATCCCAGCAGGTGACAGCACATATATGAAGCCATAGGAGGGTTGTCACAGGTGCTATGAGATCCCAGTAGGTGACAGCACATGTATGACACTACAGGAGGGTTGTGATTATCACTAGAGATGAACATATAAAATACTTCTGACAGGCGGAAAAGTTCCATCAGTCAGATAACACATTTTCACCCATTGAATATCACCATATAAATTCCCAGTTTTTGGCAGCTTTCAGATGGGTATAATATAGGGGTTGTTTTTTTTTTTTTACATCCACAGTACAAACAAAACACGTGGACTTCCAGTAGTCATCAGATCTAGAATTCTGACTAACACCAGTAATGATGAACCCAGGAACTTCAGAGGTTGCATCCATAATATGTGAGCAATAAAGCGGTCGTGTTACGCCAATTTAAACTGGCCCTAGTTATCACAGTAGTTAGGCATAGAGATTATAATAATTTATTAGTTATAACTTTTATAGGGGGATAGAAAATTATATTCTTATGTAAACCCCTATTTAATTTGTATGCACAAAATTGTTTGGCACTTTTCTGCGATTTTGCCGTTTCTATGACAGCTGCACTTGTAAATATATATATGTGGGGTATGTATTCCTCATCTCTTTCAGTTTTTTGGAAAGTACATTTTGTTTGCAGAAAAGGATTGCTTGGACATGCACATTAGTGGCAAATTTTAATTTTTGTGCAATTTTTGCTTGTAATCTCTGTTTGCTTCAAAGTTGCATGAAGGTGGTTATATATATATATGAAATATGAAGTTGTGTTTTTTTTTATATATATATATATATATATATATATATACACACACACATATAATGTGAAATATGAAATATTAAGTTGTATTTTTATATATGCTGTGCAGTGTCAAAAAAGTTAGATTTTGTCCCCAAAAGCAATAAAGTACCTGGGCGTGCAGCTTCCTAGTAATTTATCTGACACATACTCACTGAACTTCCTCCCAATTCTGCATACTCTTCAGGCTGATCTCTCTTGTTGGGATACCAAGGGCTTCTCTTGGCTAGGTCGTATTAACCTGCTGAAAATGAATGTCCTCCCCCGCCTCCTCTACCTCTTCCAAACTGTTCCCGTAATCTTACCCAAGCACTTTTATACTGCGATCCGGAAAGCCTTTACTAGGTTTATCTGGTCGTCAAAACCCCCGCAAATCGCAAAAAGTACCCTTGTTAGGCTTAAACAGGGAGGGGGTTTGGCAGTCCCGGATTGCTCGGGTTGCTACTGGGCTGCAGTCATGGCTCGTATGTTCGACTGGCATCATTCCGCACATACTAAACTCTGGGTTGCCCTGGAGGAGTCTCTGAGCCCTCTCCCTCTCACTGCTCTCCCATGGCTTCATAAGAGATTATGGTCAGGCAGTAAGACTCATGTGCTCCCTTATGTCACACTCCACTCGGGTCTTGCCGACTCTATGGTGCTGTGTGGAGACTTTTCTGTAATGATGGCCCTATGACCCCTATCTCGGGCAACCTGGACTTCCCAGCCACTCTCCACTCCGCGTTCCTTTTCCACTCTGTGGGTCAACCCACCCTCAAATTTCATCGTGTATTGTCGGCTTCCTCTCTCCTTTCTCACCCTGAGCTGCTTGATCTGACCCCACACCCTGACTCCATTGCCTCTCACTGGCAGTACACTCAGCTTTTTCCATTTCTATGCTACTCTTAAAACTTCTCATAATCTTCATAGGACTCTATTACCTTTTGAACGTATTTGCCTCTCATCTAGTGCACCAACTCACACTGTCTCCCTCATCTATGGCAAGCTTATGGAGGATTCCGCCAACAGTCTACCAGCATTCACGGGTGGTTGGGAGGGGGGAGTTGGGGGTCTCGTTCCCGCCGGATTTGTGGTCCTCGGCTTTCCAGGCGTATCACAAGTTCTCCATATCTTGTAGCGCAGGAGACAAATTATAAGATCCTCTCTAGGTGGTATAGAGTCCCCTCTGTCCTTCATGAGATTTACCCCTCCACTTTGGACCGATGCTGGAGATGTAACATGGACCGGGGCACGATGGCGCACGTCTGGTGTGGATGTACACTCCTATGTCCCTTTTGGTCAGATGTCTGTCGTGTTATTCAGACGGTCACAGGCATTGACTTGGTAGATGATCCTGCTCCTCTGCTCCTATCTATCTTCCCGTGTAAGTTTCAGAAGAATACCCGCAGGCTTTTGGGTTTCCTATTGGTTGCGGCGAGATCCATTATCCCTAGATTGTGGAAATCCCCGACGTCCCCCTCTCTACTGTCCTGGCTAAGCATGCACAGCATGGAGAATCTGATCACTGAATTGAAACATGACGATAGAGCCCATCAGCAAACGTGGCTCCTGTGGAACCATTTCTACTACTCCACTGATTTTCAGTCTGCCTTCCCCTCTGTGTCTTCTTAATTTCTCCTTCACCCCCTCCCCCCTTATGTTGTTTTTCTCTCTTCCCTTCTACCATGTTATTAGGTATGTTTACCATGGTTTTGTTCTTGAATTTAGTATTTGACTCTGCTGCAACAGAGCTTTTGTCTCCCTAAAATTGAAGGTGAAACATGGAGGTGGACATGGCTATTGATAACCCACTGAGATACATGTAATCCTTAGGTAGCCTTATGTGGTGTGTGCAAACATACCAAGAATCATACAGAATTCTACAAAAAAAAAAAAAAACACCCTTCCCTTTGCCTCCATATGAAATCTTAGGAATACACACATAGAGTAACATCGGGAAATTCACGGCACTGGATAAACATGTTACTGTTACATGAGAAGGTTCCTTGGCATCCGATTACTAGAAGATTTACTCCATTTTTCTCCATGTAAAATGAAATGGAATAGAGCACAGTCGGTGATGTGATAGAGAACTGCAGCAGGAGATGCAGAGCACAAAGACCCCCCCCCCCCCGCAAAGAAAATAATCACCTTTTGTGTATCCATAAGATGTTTATCCTGCGACTGCCTTGTAAACATAAATAATCTCCCAACCTAATCCTTTTACAATTCAGTTATATTTTTTTTGTCATGTGGGTGTTAGGGGTTTATAAAAGTGGTAGAGAGGAGGAGGTGATGGCAGAGCAGAGGTTGTGTGTTGGATATTACTTGTGAATCTGGTTCAGCCACAGTGTATTGTGATGTACTGTATGGAGCATATTAAATGTTACAGTGTAAAATATAAAAACAGAACAATCACTTTGTCCTCTGACTTAATAGGATAACTGATGGCCTTGACGCTCAAGATGATCCGAACGTGCCTGTCTGTTAACAGAGCTGTGAACAAAGCATGGACCCATAATATGTCCAGTTCTATGGCTTGTTGTTTTTATAAAAATGACTACAATGAGAAGACATTTCTGAGATCCAGATGGCACTACAACAATGCACCCAACCTTTTTCCAAAATGTTTGTGTCCCATTGTGGCTCAGAATGCCAATTTTAGCGCATCAACTAATTTTTGGACAAGACCTAAATTTTCTGCTGCTGGAGTGGTTAATGCTATGCCAAAGAATGTCCAACCTTATCTAAGACTTATGAGGTTAGATAAACCTATAGGTGAGCAGAAGTCTTTAAAAACCCCAGACATTTTATGTGTGTAGTTTTTGGTAGTATAGTACTATCATTTGTCTGTACTGCTAAAACCTCAACCTGAAATTTATTTAAAAATATTCATGAGCTCCACAAAAGGAGCTCAACCTGATGCAGAAGGCTAGCCACGGCTGTAAGCAGCGCTCTCAGTGCCTCTTGTGGCTAGCACTTTGGCAAGTATATTGTTGAGTGAATATATGGCTAACAATATGGCTAACACTAGGCTCACACCTGCGTTCAGGTTTCCGTTCTGGGGGGGTCCGCTTGGGGACCCCCCCGAACGGAAACCTAATCCGCTTAAAAAAACAGTTACCCGCAGAAATCACCGGGTTTCCGCCTGAAAAGGGCGAAAAATGCTGAGAGGAAAAGCGCTTGCAGCGCTTTTCCCTTTGCATTTTTTAAATGGGTTCAGGGACGGAATCCCTGAACGTAGTACAAGCTCTGGTGTGAACCCAGCCTAAGTCTATCTCTTCACAACTATTCAACTTGGGGAGAGTCGTAGGCAGGTGGATGGTACGATTCAGACTGACAAATCAGTGCTCCAAGGAGTTGAAGGCCTGCCCCCAGTGCACCAACTACCTCATTTGCATAAGACTTCTTGTTTTTTTACTCCAAAACTACAGAAGTGAAATATAAAACAAAGATATGTTGTTTATTACTTCTCTGTAACACAGTGTTGACAGCTGAATATGCTTGGGGGAGGTGATATACACCCTTTAAGGTGGCCATACATCTTCCGTAGCTGTCAGCCAACCAGGCGTTCCTCCCAACTTCTCTATAAATGCTTGGTTTGACTGAGCATATATGTTTTTTCAACAGAGACAGCTTCTGCCAGACACTTTAGAGTGCAGCGTAACACTAGGGAGAATAAAAGAACGGAGGGTGGGTGAAATTCAACCTGTCCAATACTTCTTTCCTTAACATCATCTGTCAGGGTACAGTCAGGAAGCCCCATACACATTAGCGGGTTCAGATGACTTTTCTGTAATGTGTATAGGGGCCTTTACTCTACAAAGAACTGGACTAATAAAAAGGCAGATAAAAAAATTGTTAAAATTATTGTGCAATACTGTACATGTTGTTATGGTCTTGTCACGTTCAAATAGGGAATTTACCATCCCATTTACCATCTTGTTCTCATATCTTTGTCATTATAGGTGATGTGTAGTATTTCCTGTGGACCCTTTATAACATTCTTTAATTTTTATTATTCTTGTGCGTCTTATAGGAACCTGGTTGTTATATCTACCATGCACTTGGAGTATTGCCCTTGCAGCACAGCCAGGATGTCTTCCAGACTTTTATATGCTTGCGCTATTTGGCACAGGTGCAATACTCATGCGTGGTGCTGGATGTACTATTAATGATATGTGGGATAAAGACTTTGATAAAAAGGTATGATGAAAATATGAACTTGTCTTACCACAGTAATATGTTGTTTGCTTTAACAAAAAATTTCTAATTCTATTGAATGTCTGTGAGCTACAATTTTGTAGTGTATTTACACTTAAAAGATAACCCTAAACCAGGGCTATGGAGTCAATAGGCCAAACCACCAACTCTGATTCTATTTTCTGCAGCCTATTATTATTCATTTATTTATTTAGCTTACTTGTATAGCACCATCTTATTCCGCAGTGCTTTACAGACATTGACAGTCACTGTCCCATAGAGGGCTCACAATCTATATTCCCTACCAGTATGTTTTTGGAGTGTGGGTGGAAACCCACGCAAACACGGGGAGAACATACAAACTCCTTGCAGATGTTGTCCTTGGTGGGATTTGAACCCAGCCTAACTCCATCTCCTTCATAAATGACTGACAGTCAAGGTCAGTCAGAAGCAGTAAAGATAATCTAATTCTTTGAAAAGCCAGTGATTGACCTATTAAAGTAAATATGCAACAAATTAAACATCTAATTAATTATACAATTTCAATAATTGTATAATATAATTAATAATTTTATTTTAAAGCTGGAGTCAGTAACTTTTTTACAGCCTTGCCCTAAACTTGTGTCTAAGCTAAGGGCTATATGGCAGGCTTTCGTATAACAGAACAGCCATATCACTCTACCACCTCAATGCTGTGCCTATAACTAAGATAGCTGTCAGCTGCAAGCTTGTTTGGCCAACAACTATTTTTCCTGACTCTAACATTAGGTTTGACGCTGGATTGATTGTGTTTGAGAAATAGGGTGATGTACACTCCCCTGGTTATGGCCTAGTTCCTGTGGGAAAGAATCATGTTAGACAGGGTTCATACATTGCATATTTGTTGCAGACTTTTTAATAGCAGCTTAAAAATCAGCTGTGGATTCTAGGCATACCGTGTATATTTTTTGTTCATATTGGTAGGTTCACCTGACTAAATCTGACCATTAGAAAGTGGCAGGAGCAGGGGCAGATTGGGACCTGAAAGTGGCCCTGAAAAAAAAAATGTAAAAGTGGCCCATTTTATAGGCGGACTCAGTACAAGTAAGCGGAGTCAATACAAGTAGGCAGGGCCAGCACAAGTAGCTCCTCCATGTAAGGCAGTCCTGTGTAAAGTAATTTTGCACAGGATTGTTTTACATGGAGGGTGAGGTAGCAGTTACCATGTCAGACTGAAACTGTAACTTACACAAGACTGCTGCCTCTCCCTCCATGTAAAGCAGACATTTCTGATACTGTTACATAGGGCTGCCTGCTTTATATGTAAAGGCAGCAGTCCGATGTAAGTAAAGTTATAGGCAGTGGGGTCAGTGTGGGCAATTAAGCTGTAGGTGCAGCATCAGCCGCCATCAAACTTCCAGTCCACTGACTCCTCAATCTAGAGGCTCTCATGATTTGGACAAACTCCAGAGGGGCCTGGGGCAGGTGTAACAGAAAAAAGAAAAACATATTCCCTGGTGCTCTGGTGTCCGCTGCCGCAGCCTGTTTAGTGGTTTCGGAAGGACCTGAAATTTTTTTTTGGGGGGGGGGGGTCGCCAGAACCACCTGGTGACCTCCGCTCTGAAGGTATAGAGTGGGGGCTGCCGGGCTGCACTTTGCAGAAATAGTCAGGGTAAGGACTGGGCCTCGTCGCCCCCCCAGGAATTTTCTCGGTGATATATATAGCCAGTCCACCCCTGGGCAGGAGGAATCAGTGGCTAACAGCATGATCAACTGCAACTGTAGAGGTTGACAAAATGTTTTCTACTGTGATGGGAATTGGTTCCCATGACATAAAAAATAAATAAAAAAGAAGCATACATGACATATGTGGCTAAAAGTTTGGTCTATTAAATTATAATGTTATTTAAGTGGTTAATACTGTAAAAAAAAATAAATGCAGGGTCAGAATTTTGTTTTAGTTACCTTGCCTCCCCAAAAATAATAGTAAAGTATTTACTGTCACCATAATTGTAATGAACCATAGAAAAAAAAATTGAATGTCACTGTTACTGCTGTTCATGCTGTACACTCAAAAACCTTAGTAAACGTAAGGCCCCACATAGTGGGCCACAGCAAATAAGCACTGCGGGAAAAACTGTGGCGGCAACGCATCGCAGTTTTTCCTGCAGCTATTTTCATAGAAAGTCTGCAGAGGTTTCCTCTGCAGACTTTCTGTTTCCATTATACCAATAGGAAAACCACTAGCGTTTCTATTATGCATACCACCAAATGGTAGCCATCTATAAATCCAACTTGTATCACAAAAACAAGTCCTCAACAGAAAAATAAAAAAGTTATGGTTTTCGAAATGGGATAAGCAAAGGGTGAAAAAACTCCAGAATAGACTGCGTCTTGAAAGGCTTAAAAAAAATAACGCCACCATAAAGTAGACATGTAGTAAGTGTTAATTATTAACCAATTTGGGTGGTATGTCTTTCAAACAGTATAATTGAAATTTGAAACTGCCTAAAATTTTAAAATTGCTAATCTTTTTTTTTTTTTTTAATAAACTTAAAAGCTAATGATCAACACCAGAGTACAATGTGTCACAAAATAGAATCACAGAATCGGTTGAATAAGTAAATGTTTTGAAAAATAGTAGGGCACAAACTAGGCTGTGGTGTTAAGGGTTTAAGGAGGTCATGTGATCCGCCAGGGATCAGATACTGCTAGAGCTGCTGGGTCCTAAAGGATCCAGTTCAGCTCTGCAGTCATGGGCAGGAGGCCGCATTCCTCCTGCAACTGCGGCTAAGGTATCAGCCCCAGTTACAGGGGAAATCAGCCTCTCCCACCAGAACAATAGAGTTCAGATGCCCCTAAAGGTCCATTATGATCTTATGGGGACACAATGTAAAAAAAAAAAAAAAAAAAAAAAATACGTCAATACCACGCCCACATCACAGGTTCTAGCCCCACCCCTGACGACACAATACAAAAGTTTTTTAGTAGCACTTTGTGCTATTAAAAAAAAAAAAAAAAAAGTTAAAAACAGACACGTTTTCCCTCCTCTTTTGTTTATATTTTCCCAGATATAAAAAAAAAAAGTATAAAAAAACATGCAAAAATAAAACAAAAATAAATCCCTGAGGAAAAAAAAAAAAAAAGCCAAAATTAGTTAAATAACACAAATGATAGAAATGTTACAGCCCTCAAAACCGCACATATATGAAAACCCGAAAATGTGTCTGGTCCTAAACCAGAGAAATTGGCCCGGTACTAAAGTGGTTAATGGTGTTTCTTCTCCTACCGGGGCTTCATTCTCCACTATAGATAAATACCACAAACTGCCACTTAGCTCTGCCCCATTACCCCTCTGCACTCATGATCTGGACTGTGCATGCCTGATAACATCAGGTTGCACCTGGAAGAGCAGGAAGCCAGCTTCAGATGAAAGCAGCTGCAGACAAAGTGGGAGATGTCAATCAAGCAATTAGGAATGAAACTAGACAGCAGTTCTGTAGAGCAGAGAGCGAAGCACTGGCAGGAGAAGAAACACCCCCAAAGCACTTTATAGCTAATCTGCATAAGAATAAAATCCCGATTTTCAAGAAAATAGAGCTGCAAGGCAGAATAATAAAGGCATCTTTGAAAAGTGTAGAAGCTGCCCTACAAGGTACTGTCATTAGTTTGATAGAGATATGGATACTGATTTGGAACTGTCCAGCACCCCCACTAATAAGCTGATTGAAGGGGCTGCAGCTTCTTCTTATTGACTTGCATCATGTCTGTCCATCATGTGATCCTTCAAGTAAATAGGACTGAGCCGCTATACTAGGCACATCCACTATGCTATGTACAGTGCAGTGCCTTGCATACAGTAAAAAAGCTGCAAGCTCCACAGCTCCATTTATTCAGCTGAATGGAGTTCCAAAGTGTTAGAATCCCACCTAAGGATAGACCTTCAATGTAAAAATCCTGGAATGTCTCTTTAAGCCTCTGTTAACACTGGTGTTTTACGCTATATTATTATGTTGTCCTCAATTCAGTTGGTTTACAGAAATATAAGAAAAAAGTTAGTGACTGTGGCTTTGAATAAAATGATTATTTGAAATGATGTTAAACATTTGACACTATATGATTAGATGCAGTTTGTTACATATTTACTTTCATGGGCATTCAATCACTGACTTTTTACTGAATTACACTAGGTTCACACCTGCGTTCGGGTTTCCACTTGGGGACCCCCGAACGGAAACCTAATCCACTTAAAAAAGCAGTTACCTGTGGAAACCTGGAGACCCCATAGACTATAATGGGGTCTGCTGGGTTTCCACCTGGTTTTCCACCCGAAAAGGGTGAAAAATGAAGAGAGAAAAGCGCTGTTTGCAGTACTTTTCTCTCTGCATTTTAAGTGGGTTCAGGGACGGAAACCCTGGAGTTCAAGCGCTCGTGTGAACCCAGCCTTAAAAGATCTTTACTGCTTCTGTCTGACAATGGCTGTCCGCTACTTATAAACCTGTCGGAGTTAGTGTTTGACCTACTGACTCCACATTTTATAATTTCTTGTATTGTCAATCGTATTTTTATTTTCCAATGTGTTGATTACATTTTAATTACCGTTATTAGCAGCAAGTCAGTCTAGATATGTAACATCCAGCCTCTGTAAATCCCTCATGAGCAATCGTTTAAGTTTATTTTGACCTCTGATCTACCACCTTCTTTCCTTCCAAGGTGACAAGAACAGCAGATCGCCCGATTGCTGCAGGAGACATCACCCAGTTTCAGTCTTTGGTTTTCCTGGGGGGACAGCTTAGTTTAGCATTAGGTGTTCTCCTATGTCTTAATAATTATAGGTGAGCTTTATTATTTCTAAATTGTCACATATTTTTACATTTATTACTTTAAGAGTTGGTCAAGTAGCTTTCATAAAGTGTTGCATGTCTGCTGGCCTACTTCTAAATGTTGCATTCATACAAGAGGTGATATGGGACCTGCCCTCCTATATATCTACAAAAATGTTGTGTATAAAGTATTCTGGCAATAGGTCTGGTGTGCTACAGATAAAACACTAGGGGGCCAGTTATAGGTTGGTTATAGGATTTACTAGATTTATGACAAGGCGTTGGCTTTGTCATGAATCAGGCGCATGCTCCACGATGAACAATTGTTCCATACGAACAACAGAAGTCTAAAATCTTATGTGTTTGGCCAGCTTAATAGTAAATACATTCAAAATTCTCTATAGATTATATGGACTATGTACTTTGTGGTCATTTAGGCACATCAATATGATATGTGTTAAAGGGTTTATCCAACTTCCAAAAATTATCTGCAGATACATCCGCAGCAGTGCAAAATACTCACTGTTGCATTGTGCACCCTTTGCTTGGCTTTACTTTACTTGTAGCTCCTTCTATCACTGTTATTTACATTCAGTGAACCTGTGGAAAAACTACATTTCCCATGATGCATCTGCCTGCTTTCACTCTCTGTGTACTCCTCCCTTCTCCACTCTCCTCTGCAATGAAATCACAGGTAATAAATCACTCCCACATTCGAGGTCAAGTGCTGCTGTGATGATGCTTCTTTCGCTGGCTGAACTGTTTACAGTGAGGAGTAGTGAGCTTGTAAATGAATAGTCACATCTGAGGTCATTGACCTGAAAATAAATCAGATAAACAGTGCTGAATTTAAACAAGAAGTGTTTTGTATTGATGCATCCTGTTATTTGGCGCATATTTTTTTAAACACTGAATAACCCCTTTAAGTTTGCTATATATGCATTTATGTGTAGAATAATAAGTAACTGTATATGAATGGACATATTTCAGGGTTTTTGTATGAGGAGAAAAAAAAAGGTTTAGTTTTGCAGCCTTTCCCTATTCAAGTGAATACCAGGTTAATCCCATAGAAAAAAAATGCTGCTGAAACACAATTAGCCACACACTAGTGAATTACCTTGATTAATGACTATGTGTAGTATATAGTAAGCCTACTTGGGGTGCAGTTTATCACATATACTTTGTAACATTTTCTTTAGTATTGCTTTAGGAGCTGCTTCTTTGTCGCTGGTGCTCACCTATCCACTAATGAAGAGGATAACTTACTGGCCCCAGTTTGTATTAGGTAACTTACAATTATTTGTAGTCATTCCGTTCAATTGTGACTTGACATATAAACCATTCAGTAATTCAATTCTAGACACAGCCTTTGGATAATAGTAGCTCTAAAATAAATAATAAGCAGACTTTTTTTCTTTTTTAAACCCAGACACCCTTTAACCCTTTCCCTGCCACCCACGTTTATACATCCTGTCAGGGTGGCACTTCAGTAGCAGAGGACGTATGTAATACGTCCTTTACTACTAATGCTGATTTCTCAGGATCCGCTAGGACTATGAAGATGGTCTTGGATTAATTCGATTCACTCGTGAAAACGACATGGAGATCCCAATTGCAAATTCCTGACAGCGTTTTTAACATCAAATTGCTCTGGATCTGTAAGGGCTATCATGATGATCTTGGTGAGATTCTCATCTTTAAAATGAATTAAAGATCATCTTCATAGCCCTAACGGATCCTGAAATATGGGCCTCTAAAGTGTCCTCCCCCCTCCTGCCTCAGGCAGCATCTTGGAGCTGTGTGAAAGAAGAGGGGGAAGGAGCAGAGCTGAAGACTGCAGAGACAAGGATAAATCATCATTGTCTGTGCATAACCTGTATGTGACACCAGGGGGAGGGGTAGCGTGGACTTCTTTCGATATTATCCCGTGACCCAGATGTTTACGATCGTCCACATTGCAGCACCAAAAGAGTTGCAAGCACTTACACAACACATACACAAAGTTATCAATAAATTTTACATTTCTCACTGTCCCTATCCTGTCAATACCTGATTTTTATAGCGTAAAATACGATGCCTGCCTCTCTAGTGATATCCGTTTCACACTGAAATAATAGCAATAACGATTATCACTAAAGATGAACGTATAAAACACCTGTGACAGGCAGGGAAGTTCCATCAGTCAGATAATACATTTTCACCCATTGAATGTCACCATATAAAATCCCAGTTTTTGGCAGCTTTCAGATGGGCCATAATAGTGGGTGTTTTTTATTTTTTATTTTTTTGCATCCACAGTACAAACGAAACACCTGGACTTCCAGTAGGTCATCAGATTTAGAATTATTGCAATCTAACTCCAGTAATGATGAACCGTAGGAACTTCAGAGGTTGCATCCATAATATGTGAGCAATATAGCGGCCATGTTATGCCAATCTGAAACTGACCCTGGTTATCACATTAATTAGGTATAGAGAATATAATTATTCATTAGAATTATAATTTTTATAGGGGCATAGAAAATTATATTCTTATGTAAGCCCCTATTTAATTTGCATGCACAAAATTAGTTGGCGCATTTCTGCGCTTTTGGCGTTTCTTTAACACCTGCACCCATAAATAGATATATATGTGTGTGTGGTATGTATGAATTCCTAACATCTTGCAGTTTTTTGGAAAGTACATTTTGTTTGCAGAAAGGGATTGCTTGAGCATACACTTTAGTGACAAGTATGAATTTTTGTAATCTCTGCTGCAAAGTTGCATGAAGGTGGTTGGTTGTATATATGAAATATTAAGTTGTGTTTTTATATACGGTATGCTGTGCAATCTCAAAAAAGTTAGATTTTGGTATCATAGTCACAGTTTGCTTTGTGCAGTATAAATTTTTAACATATTAGTAAATAACAGCAAAATCTTGCTTGTGTTCAGTATCAGTGTTTTTGAGAGTACGAGCTCTTGTGGTTGATGTTTTTGGTATAAAATAATAGATCAAGGTGTACACAATTTATATATATATATGTTTTCTGCATGAATGTACAATGAGTTTTAGGTGCAAATATATGTTTTACAAAGTTACAGGACGGTGGACATGGCTATTGATAACCCATTGAGACTCATGTAATCTTCAGGTTGTCTACTTTCAAGAAATATATAGGGTTTTGGGGTACACTTGCTTTTCTCGGTGTGTAATCCCTAAATTTTATAGGATGATACTTTTTTAACATTTCCAGCTTCAAAGCAGGTTTTTGTTCCTTCCAGTTCTGGTGATTTTATGAAGATATGGGCATGCAGGTGTAGGCCTTAGTGATATGAATGAACTTTGCACATGTTGAACTCTTACTTTTACGAGGTGTGGTACATATAAACTTTTTGTTTGGTTTCCACTTTTAGCTTTTATCTCAAAACTGTGAAAATTACCTTGGCTACCAGAGGTGCAAAATATCTGGAAACCACTTGCAGTGAAAGGCTTAATAGCAAATATGTGTCCTCCTTATTAAGACACATTATATAGTTGTTTTATGAGAAAGCATGTTCTAAAAATCTGATTATGTCTTTATACCATAAATGTCATAGAAAACCATAGTTATGCTAGGTTCACATTGGCATCGAGGCGTCCGTTGTAGGACCAGAACTATGGTAAATGGACCACTAAAATAGCGGACAAGAATGGAGACTGACTGATCACATGGATTACAATGTGGTTCGGCAGTTTCAGTTCAAAAGAATGGACACCCACCGGACTTTTTTGTCCTGTGATTTTTCAACTGCGACGGTGGATACTGCAGGCAGAGACTCCAATGCAGATGTCAACTCGGCCTTAACCATATCACTGTATTAAATGCATTAAACTTTATTTAAAATGTTTACTACACAGGATTAACATTTAACTGGGGAGCCTTATTAGGTTGGTCGGCTATTAAAGGATCCTGTGATTGGTCAGTGTGCCTCCCTTTGTATGCCTCTGGAGTTATGTGGACGCTAATATATGATACCATCTATGCTCATCAGGTAATCCAGTCTAGTTAATTCTTGTAATACATTATATATAATTTCCGCAGGTATATAAATAGTATAGTATATGTAGATACTATATATAGCTGTATTATGAATTACTGGTACTTGAAACCATGTGATTTTGTTTTCTCTACATATAGGACAAAGCAGATGATGTGTTGGTTGGGGTAAAGTCGACAGCACTACGATTTAATGAACAGACAAAACTTTGGCTGAGTGGCTTCAGTATAGCCATGCTTACCGGACTAACACTAACAGGACTAAGCTGCCACCAGACTGTGCCCTATTATGCCGCTGTTGCATTCATCGGGGGGCACCTTTTCCGCCAGGTACCCACTTTTAGTAAAAATATATGTCTTAATCATGCCACCTTCACACTTTAAGAGCCACCTTATGGTATGCTTACATTTTACATTTGCATATTACAATTCTGACATAGATTTCTGTCTCAGAATCCAGTACTAAATACAAGGCTTATACTCATGTTTCAGTTGTGGATGTGGTGCGGGTTTGGAACGAATTCTTAGATTCTTCCATTAACTTACCACACTGCCAGTTATGTTTTTGTAACTAATTTGGCAACGTGGGATGATGCCGCTGCCCGAGCATCTCTTTAGGCAGGCCTGAATCCTTTGTCATGCTTTATATACATTATCTTGCAGTAGTTATATTAGACTGTGTCATTCATCCGCTCATCTTGCACTGCTCAAGGCTTGTGGGTTCTAAGAATGATAGGCATCAAGCTAATGTGCTAAAGGTAAACTAACTAAAGTTGAGTGCAAACAGGTTTTAACATTATGACATTCAGGTCATCCAAATGTGTGTTATTTCAGTAGACTTGGGCGACTGAGCAGTCACAACAAATTCTGTAGCTGCTCATCAGCAGGACCAAAAGTACCTGATGGAAAATTAATTTTATTGCATCTGTTTTCCCCATTTGACAGTTCCCATCCATGATTCATACTGACAAACATCAGTATCATATTATGCAGTATATTGCATCCCATAAGAAGTAAGTCTCTCCTGTTTTTTTTTTTTTTCTAGATCTATACCTTGGATATAAACGATGCAGATGATTGCTGGAAGAAGTTTTCAGCAAATCGCACAGTAGGATTTTTACTTTTCCTTGGCATTGTGCTGGGCAACTTGTGGAAATCACAAGAAACAAACAAAGACAAAGACTTGTCGCGCTACAGCTCATAACAAAAAAAAAACCAAAAAAAAAAAAGCCTGTTGGTTTGGATAAAATGCTATCTAAAAATTTTATTTTTTAATTAAGCTGGGAAAGGTGAAAAAAAACAAACAAAAAAAACAAACACATACCTGTCTCCAGTGCTCTGGTCCTGCAGCTTCATTGTTTTCTTCTGGCGAAAGTCCCTGCTGCATGTGACCGCTGAGGCCAATCAGCGGCTTCAGTGGAAGGGACCCGGGACCTCACAGCCGGCGAGGAATTTCACTTCAAGAAGACACCGGAGTAGCAGGACCGGAACGCGCTGGGAGGTCACAGGAGCACCTGGGACGTCACAGGAGCACCTGGGACAGATGAGCCTGAAAAACCCCTTTAATATTCATGAACTGTATACAAGTCCAGGTGGTCTTTCCTTTAGAA
Source organism: Leptodactylus fallax (assembly GCA_947044405.1). Lineage (NCBI taxonomy): Eukaryota > Metazoa > Chordata > Amphibia > Anura > Leptodactylidae > Leptodactylus > Leptodactylus fallax. The sequence continues at coordinate 4,712,310 of CAMRHE010000141.1, forward strand.
TGCTGGTAGTTGTGTCTATCATTATATTTGCTTAAAATAAATCTCCACCTTTTGTCATAATGTGTTTTGTCCAAAATGCTGCTTTACTAAATAATTTCCTAAAATCTTTACAGTTGTAGATGCAAGATGCAAACTGGAAAGATAAAAAGCAGGCTTCCTAGAGCCACTACTACTGCATACTGTCTTATTACTGAAGTCATTGTATAATATACAACGGGGGGAGACTTCATATCCCCTGCACTGGTGGAAGGTGTGCTTCATTTATGACGAGGCGCACACCCTCCCCCAGGCCATGCGCTTGGAGTGAATTGTGCCAGCTCAGAGGGTGTCGATTTCCAGAATAATTTACACCAGTTTCTGGTGTAAATGATGATAAATCTGACAGGGCCAATGGCCCCAGCATGCCCTTGCCATACCTCCTTTCTGGGAAAGTGGTGTGGGGGGAGCAAAAATGCAAGTTGCTGGCTGGATGTAGCCATAAATACCAAGATGGGAGTACTTCTTTAATTCTGTTTATAAAAGTTGTGGATAGATAGGACTTCACAGGGTTGGTTTGCTGCTTGTCATGAAGACTTACAGATGTAGCAGAGTTATCCTGAACTTCTGCAGCATGATATCTCATCACAGAGGACAACAAAAAAAAAAACCAACAAAAAGTCATTGGAAAAATGATCTGTTAGTAAAGCTCCATGCACACGACTGTATTATTAGTATCTGTGCTATCCATTATTACAGGATAGCATATGAATCCATTCGTTATTATATCCCCATACACACATCCAAACATTTTACAGATGTGTGGTGGCTGTGGGACAGAGCCGCAAAATATGTAGCAGGTCCTATTCCTGTCCATTTTTGTGGATCTGTCCATCTATTTTAATGATGGGGTCTGTGAAAAATGAACAGATGGCGTTTTTTACAGAGCCTTACATTTGTGTGCATGATGCCTTAATACTTGTGTTCCTAATGAAATAATTCTGCAGCATGTTTTCTTTAAAGTCTGCATTATGCTATTCCTCAGTTATACCTACTAGAAAATTTAGTAATAAATGGACAACTGAGTCTTACCAGTTGGGGGGCTGGATGTGTCAACATGACGTACTATTACGTCATTTCACATCTACAGTCATGGCCAAAAGTTTTGAGAATGACACAAATATTCTATTTTCACATGATCTGCTGCCCTCTGGTTTTTATGTGTGTTTGTCAGATGTTTTTATCACATACAGAAATAGAATTGCATTCATATTATGAGTAACAGAAGCTTATATTGACAGTTAGAATGAGTTAATGCAGCAAGTCAATATTTGCAGTGTTGACCCTTCTTCTTCAGGACCTCTGCAATTCTCCCTGGCATGCTCTCAATCAACTTCTGGACCAAATCCTGACTGATAGCAGTCCATTCTTGCAGAATCAATGCTTTAATTTTGTCTGAATTTGTTGGTTTTTGTTTGTCCACCCGTCTCTAGATGATTGACCACAAGTTCTCAATGGGATTAAGATCTGGGGAGTTTCCAGGCCATGGACCCAAAATCTCTATGTTTTGTTCCCTGAGCCATTTAGTTATCACCTTTGCTTTATGGCAAGGTGCTCCATCATGCTGGAAAAGGCATTGTTGAGCGCCAAACTGCTCTTGGACGGTTGGGAGAAGTTGCTCTTGGAGGACATTCTGGTACCATTCTTTATTCATGGCTGTGTTTTTAGGCAAGACTGTGAGAGAGCCGATTCCCTTGGCTGAGAAGCAACCCCACACATGAATGGTTTCAGGATGCTTTACAGTTGGCATGAGACAAGACTGGTGGTAGCGCTCACCTCTTCTTCTCCGAATAAGCTGTTTTCCAGATGTTCCAAACAATCGAAAAGGGGATTCATCAGAGAAAATGACTTTACCCCAGTCCTCAGCAGTCCACTCCCTGTACCTTTTGCAGAATATCAGTCTGTCCCTGATGTTTTTTCTGGAGAGAAGTGGCTTCTTTGCTGCCCTCCTTGAGACCAGGCCTTGCTCCAAGAGTCTCCGCCTCACAGTGCGTGCAGATGCACTCACACCTGCCTGCTGCCATTCCTCAGCAAGCTCTGCACTGCTGGTAGCCCGATCCCGCAGCTGAAACACTTTTAAGAGACGGTCCTGCTGCTTGCTGGTCTTTCTTGGGCGCCCTGGAGCCTTTTTGGCACCAATGGAACCTCTCTCCTTGAAGTTCTTGATGATGCGATAGATTGTTGACTGAGGTGCAATCTTTCTGGCTGCAATACTCTTCCCAGTTAGGCCATTTTTGTGCAGTGCAATGATGACTGCACGTGTTTCTTTAGAGATAACCATGGTTAACAGAAGAGAAACAATGATGGCAAGCACCAGCCTCCTTTTAAAGTGTCCAGTGATGTCATTCTTACTTAATCATGACAGATTGATCTCCAGCCCTGTCCTCATCAACACCCACACCTGTGTTAATGGAGCAATCACTGAAACGATGTTAGGTGGTCCTTTTAAGGCAGGGCTGCAATGATGTTGAAATGTGTTTTGGGGGATAAAGTTCATTTTCTAGGCAAATATTGACTTTGCAAGTAATTGCTGTTAAGCAGATCACTCTTTATAACATTCTGGAGTATATGCAAATTGCCATTAGAAAAACTGAAGCAGTAGACTTTGTAAAAATTAATATTTGTATCATTCTCAAAACTTTTGGCCATGACTGTATGCCTGTTTAAGAGGTAAGAGGGAACCCTCGCGTATTGCTTTAATTTATTTTCTAGAAATTAATGTGCAGCTGATCATTAAAAGCGAAAATGGTAATTTTTCCAGAAATACTCCATTTCAGTGTGCAATATGTTGTGTCCAGCTTGTGTCAGATACAAACAAGCTTTTGTATCTTGGATAATCCATTTGCTCGAGAGTGTGTCTCTGCTGACACAAGCTGGGCACAACATATTGGGCACTGAAATGATGTATTCATTTCTGGAATATAAATTAATGCAACACCTGAGGGGGTAAAGATGCTCACTACTCCCCTTGATAAATTTCTTGATGGGTTTTGTTTCCAAAATGCAGTCACTTCTTGGGGAATTACACTCTATTGGCAATGGGGCACTGCAAAAGTGACATGGCGTACGAACACCAGTCTCTCCAAATCTGTTGAAGTATGTGGTATGGTTAACACAAACTAGGCACAAGACATTGGACACTGAAATTGTGTATTTACAGTAGTGTTCAAAGAAAATAGAGCACCCAAAAAAAAAAAAAAAAAGCAAATAAAGTGCAAAATTTATTACAATAAATGTAAATGCAATGGGAATACTACATATTGAATTCCAAAGCAAAACATCACCAAAATTTATCAAGCTTGTATTAATCATTCCCGCAAGTAAAGAAAAAGGAATATTAAGCTCAATACAATAGCAGTGCCAGCATTTTTTGTTTAAAAACTCAGAAGTTTCTTCAATTTATTCATTACATTTGATATTTCACTTTACTTTGAATTATGGAACTAATATTTAGGAGCAAAACTGTTGCTTCTGACCTCTGTGTTGAATGGAGTCGACTGGCACCTCTGAACTGGTATTCCAGGCCAGGAAAATTGGACTGCATTCCACAGTTCTGCATTTTTGGGTTTTGCATCAATGGATTCAAGGTCAGAGGACTGGGCAAGCCTCAATCCTGTTTGTTTGTAACCAAGATGTTTGCTTTCTGGTGTGGTTTGGGTCGGTGACATTTTGAAACACCATGTTTTACCGTTTTTATAGTGTAGTATGGATTGAATTCAGTGCTTATGGGTTGTCTCTCTATCTGCAGCCAATAAAGCCAAAAAAAGAACAATTTTGCTTTCGTCAGTCCACAAAATGTTACACCATTTCTCTTTGGGCCAGTCAGTCTGGTAAATTTCATGTTTAATCAAGTTTTATTAAAGGGAATCTGTCAGGTCAATCTGGGACACTAAACCACCCACAGGTCCTTATAGACCTGGGGTTTATAGATCCCATATCGCCCTGTTGTAATGCAATCCGCAGGCGCATTAAAAATAAAAAACCTTTATACTTACCTAGATAAGGGTCCGATTGATGCTGTTTATTGAGATCAGTCCGGCTTATTCATGAGCCAGGCCTCCCGGCGCCTGCGCTGTTCTTCAGTGAAGCCAAAGATGGACACCCCAGCTTCACTGCGTAACTGCGGAGCATGCGCACTGAAGCCGAGGAGTACTCCTCTGGCTTCATTGAAGAACTGCGCAGGGAGTACAGCGGCCAGGTGAGTATAAAAGCTTTTTTATTTTTAATGCGGCCATGGATTGCGTTATAACAGGGAGATTTGGGACACTAAACCCCAGGTCCATATGATGTGTGGGTGGTTTAGTGTCCCAAATTGCCCTGACAGATTCCCTTCAAGAAATTTTCAATTAACAAGAAAAAGGAACAATAATAATGCCAAAAAACAGACATGGGGGCTCGCAGGCCCCCTGTACATTGAGCGAGCATGAGAAAATAGGTTAAACATGAGGTATATACCACCGAGCGGGTCAGGAGTATAGCTAAAAAGGACAGAGGGCGGGTATAGTCATAATCCAACACTGCAACTCTGTCCCCCGCAAAGCAGACGAACAAGCAGCAAAAGAGAAAAGGGGGCACACAGTAACAAATAGGACAGCACAGGATAAGAACAAAAGGGAAGTACATAGCGGGGGGAGGAGGAAGGGGCATCAGAGGAAAGTGACTAGCCTCCATAGGGAGAGGTACATAACTTCTCTAAATCAGGGAGAAAAACAGAGGAGAACTCAGCAGATTCCTGAAACATCACCTACGGCCGCCAGAGGTACTCGAACTTGGAGGTGTTGAAGTCTTTTGCCACCTGGGCCTACATTCTCTGAATAAGGAGAAGCTCTTGTAGAAATTAAATCCGGGTGGGCGTGGCAGTGCTACGCCAATGCCAGGGAATAACCGTTCTAGCTGCCGTGAGGAAATGTTACAGGAGATTTTTTTTTTCATCGCAGAGATCTTCCCGGGAATAATGGATAGCGGAGCCAGATGAGGCGAGGGCGTAATGGGTCTCCCATTCACTTTAGCACATAGAGCAAACACAGTTTCCCAAAAGGGCCTAAGGGCACTACTCCCACCATATGTGGTATAACATACCTTTCTCAGAGCCACAGTGCAGACACCCCTGGATAAAACCTATATAGGAGGTCAGAACAGCGGTACCATCGAGTCAGTATTTTGAAATTCTTTTCCTGCGCACTGCAAGGCAATGGGAGTTATCCCAGTAGGCAAGGGGAGAGACTCAGGCGAAGATCTGATTCCCAGTGACCCGTATAAGATGGATTCTTGGGTGGAGCGTCCCTGAGGAGAATGCTATAAAGCGCGGACAAAGCACGCGGGGTTGTATCTTCCTGTGAGAGGGCTGACTCCAGGCCTGTCATGGTGGAAGAAAGTAGTGGAAGCAAGGAAAATTTGCAGAGGAAAGCAGTGAGTTGACCGTATTCCAGCCAGGACAAATGAGATTCATGGTGAGAGTTTGGCAAATTTTAGTTTCAAAAGTATTTATTGAAATATTGCAACAAATACAGTCGTAATACAAGTGTAAAAGTGGAAATAACAAATGTAATGTTAATTATATAACAATGAAAGTTAATAAAAAAAAAATACAGGTAAAAGGGGTATAAAATAACATACCTAAAACCAACTACAGAGGAATATGGGGGGAGGGGTGGTGGAGCGCTATTACACAAACAGATAAGAGGTTGGTGGGAAAGAGATCCTACCTGAAAAGGGGGGGGGCAGTGAAGAATGCTGGGAATCTTATTTCAGCAATCAAAGCTGTAGACAATAGGGCAGACCTGGAATGCGAGACCTGTTAATCCATAATGTCCAAATCTTATCGAAAAGTGGGTGGGTATCAAAGATAGAGGCATTAATTTTTTTCGTAGAGCATGACAGAGTCGACTCTTCGACTAACATCAGTCAATGAGAGAGGTTTCCTCCAATTGAAAGTGATATAGATTCTGTCATCCAGATATACTAAGATAGTTTAAACTGAGCCTATTTGAGGCTCACAGGTTTGAGCCTAGAAGGAAAATGGGGGTTGACATCGGAAAGGACTGTTGAAAGAGACGAGTCAGTCTATGTATGGCTGTCCAAAAGCTGCAGGCATGAGGGCAGGACCACCAAATATGGAACGTAGAGCCTATGGCATTGCAACCCCTGAAACAGAGGGGTGAAAACGCAGGATAAGAGCTAATTAGTCTCTAAGGGACCAAGTAGGTCCTCTGGAGGACCTTCAATGAGGGTTCCATAAGGGTGACCTGCCTTTGCTGATGGCAGTACAACAGTCGGTCCATTGGGCAGGGGTTAGTTTGGTAAGTTTTAACCTATTTAGGACATTTTTTTTTTTCTCCCAACAATGGGACTTTTCTGGTTCTTGTTGGTTACTTGGCTTTGTTTACTCATCTTCTGATTGTGACATTATTCACTGATTAACGTTAGATCTCCTTTGATCTTTCTGGAGGTGATCATTGGCTGAGCCTTTGCCATTTTGACTATTCTTCGATACATTTGAACAGTTGTTCCCCGCTTCCTTCTGCTTCTTTCAGGTTTTGGTTGCCATTGTAAGGCATTTCAGATCATTTTAGCTGTACTACTCTGTTTTTCCCTCTCCAATCAAAGTATGTTTTTCATCAGAACAATGTCTGGAATAACCCATTTTCCCCAGTATTTTAAAAGAAAAAGCATTGTAACCAACATGTGCAACATTTGCCGCATTCTGCCTTAAATAAGGGCCAAATTTGACAACTGTTATTTCACAAAATGACAAACTTAACCAATTTAACCCCTTTTAAACAATGATTCAATTCCTCAGAATGAGAAGCATGCATGCCCGTATTGGTCTCTAGGGTTTTTTTTTTTATTTTTATATAAAAGTAAGGGTCCATTCAGACCATGTATTTTACATTAGTTTAATGGATGCAAAAAAAATGGACACAAACAGATGGCCATCCTTTTCCATAGACCTCAATGTTAAAAAAAAAAAAAAAAAAAAAAGTCCGTTGCGTTTTTCTTTTTGGATGGACACAAAAGTATGGTATACTACGTTTGTGTCCTTCATAAAAACGGACAGCAACGGATTTTTTTTTTTTTTTACATTGATGTCTATGGAAACAAATGGCCATCTGTTTGCGTCCGTTTTTTTTCATCCGTTAAACTGATGTAAAAAACATGATCTGAATGGACCCTAAATTATTTACTATGTAGAAATATCACTTCTACCAAAAATATTGATTTATCAGGTTAATGATGTTGGACTATTATTTTGACCACCACTGTATGTATTTAAAAATTTCAGTTTTCACTTGTCAACATCTGTTGCACATTACGTTTCGGGAAGCACTCCTGGTATCTTTCACAGCTCAAATGGGGTCACTTTTTGGGGTTTCCATTGTACTGATACCTGATTCCAATAAGATCTGCTCTCCAAAGTCCAAACAGCTCTTTCCCTTCAGAGCCCTGCCATGTGCCCAAACAGCAATGTATGATCACATATGGGGGATTTCTGTATCTAGGAGAAATCACATAACACATTTTGGGGAGGGGGGTGCTTTCATTGAATTGGTACTTTAGGGACTCTACAAATGACATGGCATCTGAAAACTTTACCAGAAAAAGTGTCCCTTCAAAAGCAAAGTGGTGATCCCCAACAGCAGGTTACATCCACATTTGGGATATTTTTGTACTTCGGACAAATTGTGGAATACATTTTCTCCTTTTACCCCTGTGTAAATTTTAGGGATAAATTCATATACTATTGAAAAAAATTTAAATTTTATTCTAATTCTAAACTTCTCCTACACTTTACTTTAATTCCTGTGAAATGTTTAAAGGGTTAAACTTCCTAAATGCTGTTAGAAGGGCTTGAAGAATTTTAAAAATGAGGTAATTTATCATCAGGGGGTTCTAATATATAGGTCTTTAAAACTCCAGAACTGAATTGGTCCCTAAAATAATTTTTGGAAATGTTCTTTGAAAACATTGCTGTTAGTTACTTGTAAGACTTGAAGAAAAAAAAAAACAAAAAACACTTGGGATGGGGGAAGGGGGGATTGCCAAAATAAACCTGAGATATGGTAAATAATTATTAACTAATTTGGGTGGTATGACTGAAAAACAGCATCTCAGATTTTGAAAATTGCACTCAAAGTTTTTGCCAAATTTTAATAAATAAGCATAACACAACCAAAAAAAACACTAACATGAAGAAAAAAAAACCTGTCCCTAACTTACCAAAGTAATTTTAAAGGGAGTCTATCACTGCCCCCATCTACTTTAAACCATTCCCATAGTGCAGTAGATGCTGTTAGCAGAATAAAAACAATACCTTTTATGTTTCAGAGCCCCAGGAATGCGGAGAAAAAGCACTTTTAGGCTAAGGCCTCACGTGGCATCCCCCACACAAAAAAGTGCTGCGGGAAAAACCGTGGTTCTTTCCACAGTGTTTTGCACAGAAAGTTCGCTAGAATCCCATCCACTTTGCTGTGACTAAAACACCGTGTTTTTTTCTGCGGCGTTTACGCCACGTGGGTCCCCAGCCTTATTCTTTATTCAAATGAGGATCTTGAAGCACAGGGGGAGTTTTCTTCTATTACTGAGCACTGCTGCATCATCACTAATACGCCCATCCTGCATTCAGCTCAGTGGGAGAATCAACTCACACTGCCCAGGGGGACAAACTGAATGCAGGATGGGCATGTTTAGTGATGATGCAGCAGTGCTCAGTAATAGAAGAAAACTCCCCCTGTGCTTCAAGATCCTCATTTTAGTTTCAATAATTTTTATTCAAAAATTTTTTCAAAGAATAAAAGAACAGCATTGACATACAGTGCAATATACATTTGACATACAGTGTAGTGTACATCTTTTAAACTCATTCTGTATCTCGTACATCAATGAAACAAATAAGAAAGATTACTTATAGAATAAACAGTAACAGTAACATTTAGGCACAATCATAGGGCTACTATGACCAAATCAAGGGAGATTTCTCTGTGTACAACCTTCTCTTAGTCACGAGATTTATGCTCATATATGAAAGATAGCACACAACCTTCTGGTGACAACTTAGTTCCCTCTAACAGCTAATCTAGAGTAGATCCACGCATCCCAAATTTTCTCAAAACGATAGAAGGAATTGTTTCCCATTGCAATCACCCTTTCATAGGCGTATGTGTTATTTATGGCTGATACCAGAGCCGACACTGTCGGAGGGGCCACCGTCTTCCATCTCTGCACCAACATTAATTTGGCTATGGTCAAAATTTTACAGATGAGTTGCTTATATTTGCTCAGTTCACCGGGAATTCCAATTAGTAGGATAGCCATAAGTGCGGTATAGGGGATTTGGAGATTAAACAACTCCGAGAGCAGGTCAAAGACCTTATTCCAGTAATCTCGACTCATGGGGCAACTTCCCAGAATGTGGAGAAGTGTTCCTCTGCCCCCACATCCTCTCCAACAACTCCCAGACAGAGAGGGGTATGCTAACTGTAAAGTAGACGGGGTCCTGTACCATCGTAAAATAATTTTTGTGGCCGTCTCTATGTGGGTGCTGCACTTTAGAGACAAATGGATCAGTCTAATTGTTTGCTGCCATTCGTCTGAGGTAATGGCTATCCCCAAATCTCTCTCCCAACAACAAAATGGGGTAGACCTAGTAAAAGTCGATATTTCATCCATCTTGTCATATAAAAATCGCAATCCCCTCATGCTAGTCGACAGCCAAGTTAAAAGGGAGTTATTATGGGGTATTGTCGTCGTAGGATGTTTAGACACGAAGTGCCATATTTGAAAATATTTAAGGAAATCACCAACATGAATTCCGTATTGCTGTTGTAAATTTGAAAACGGTATAAGGTGATTAGAGTCAGAGTATAATTGAGATACCTGCGTAATCCCCCTCGATTCCCAATCGGAAACCTCCAAATCCTCAATTACCCAGGTCATTAATGATAAGGGCATTTCAGTAATGAGAGAATGCTTCGTAGGGTTTGCTTTCCTATGAAGTAGTTTCCATGCCGTTACTGAGGCACACATGACTGGGGCACACATGACTGGGGAGAAGGATTTAGGGGCCAGGATATTCCAAAAAGGCAACCACAGTGCATCTTCCAATTTTAGAGGGGATATAAACGCCTGCTCTATGTGCAGCCATGGAATCGAGGTATCCATTGACTTCCACCTTGCGCATTGAGTGACCAGCGTTGCTATATAATAGTTCCTCACTACAGGTACCCCCAGGCCTCCCGCCTCCCGTTGCTTAAACAGAAAACTTTTATTTATTCTAGGTCTCCTTCCATTCCATATATATTTCGAGATCACCCTTTGTGCCGTTTCAAAGAAGGAAACAGGAATGGGTATGGGGAGTGTGCGGAACAGGTATAATAGTCTAGGCACTAGCAACATCTTAAAAGCCGCTACCCGCCCTATCCATGAAACGTCTGTCTTTGACATTCTCTCTGTTTCTTCCTGTAGTATTTTTAACATTGGGATATAGTTGCTTTTATAGAGAGTCCCTGGGGACGCTGTCATCTGTGTCCCCAAATATTGAACGCTATCCTCTCTCCAATCAAAGTTATATGTCGATTGCAAATGTTGAAGCGTAGGTGGGGGAACATTCAGAGGTAGTGCCTGCAATTTAGCCATATTTAGCTTATAAAATGATAACTGCCCAAAATTATTAATAGTATCCATAAGGCGAGGGATAGATGTTTGCGGTTTAGACAGAGTGAGAATAATATCATCAGCGTAGAGTGATATTAGATGAGTTTTGTTCTTTATGTCAATGCCCCCCACTCCCGGATCCAATCTAAGTACTTGAGCTAATGGTTCCATAGAAAGAACAAATATCAGGGGGGACAGGGGGCATCCCTGTCTGGTCCCATTTGTTATCAGAAAAGGATTCGACACTACTCCATTGGTGAACACTTTTGCAGAGGGTGCAGAGTATAGCGCCTCTATCGCTCTTAAAATAGCTCCAGAGAACCCCATACTTCTAAGTACCGAGAAGGCATACGACCAGCAAATGCGATCGAACGCCTTCTCTACGTCCAAAGCGAGGATCACTGCTTCTTCCTTCCTAGAGTCAATGTGATGTATGAGGTTTAAGATACGTCTAGTGTTGTCATATGATTGCCTCCCCTTAACAAACCCCACTTGATCCTGATTTATCAAACTTGGGAGACATGCTGCTAATCTGCTTGCTATAAGTTTGGCATAGATCTTTAGGTCTGTGTTCAATAGTGATATGGGTCGGAAGTTTTGGAGGTTGGTGGCAGGTTTGCCAGGCTTTGGCAGTGTAACTACCAGGGCTTCTTGATTTTCTTTTGGAATAGTGCCAGAATCAACCACAGCCGTCAAAAATGATAACAGCGGGTTCATCAGGATCGGGGAGAAACACTTATAATATTCATTAGTGAGGCCGTCAGGGCCTGGAGATTTTCGAGACGGCAATGACTTGATGGTGGATAACAACTCTGCTGAAGTGATAGGTGCATTCAAGGAGTCCAGCTGTGACTCAGTGAGTGCCGGTAGCTGAGCAGCTCTGAGGAATTGTTCAATATCGTAATTTGTTGGGGGGACCACAGAAGAGTCAGCTGCTAAGTTGTAGAGGCCTTCATAAAAAGTCCTAAAGGCGTTGGCAATGCCATTTGGGTCATAAATTTTATATGTTCCTTCTTTACTATGAATAAATGGAATTCTAGATTTTGCATGTCTTTGTTTAAGCTTAGATGCCAGAAGTTTGCCTGCCTTATTAGATTGAGAGTAGTACGTAGCTCTAACCCTCTTCAGGTTTTTCTCATATTTATGCAGTAGGCAAACGGATAGCTGATGGCGTAATGTCGTCAATTTCGCTGCATTTGAGGGGGAAGGAGATTGTTTGTTGCTGGTGTCAATAGTTTTTATCTGATGAAGCAGTCGATCTATTTCTGCCATTCTATTTTTCTTTTCGATATGCCCCAGGCGAATAAATGTTCCTCTAATAAAAGCCTTGTGAGAATTCCACAATATGTCCGGGCTAGAAGCAGAAGGGGCATTAATCTGAAAGAATTCCCTCAGATCACTTTCTATCGTTGCCTTTAGCTTTGGCTGTGACATTAAAAATTCATTACACCTCCACACATATGGTTTCACACATTCATATTTTTCTGCTATGGACATAGTTATAGCTGCGTGGTCTAACCATGTTATTTGTAAAATCTCAGACTCCTTAACAAGGGAAAGGCTAGACTGTTCTATTAGGAATAAATCTATTCGTGAGTAGCTATTATGCACGGTAGAATAATACGTATAGTCTCTTTCGGTATTATGGAGGATACGCCAGACGTCAAATAATTTGTGGCTCCAAATAGCTTGTGAGAAAGAGGGATGACGAATTGACATGCCAGACGTGGTATCTACCAGCGGGTCCGGGGCCATATTGAAGTCTCCCATTAATATCAGACATCCCTGCTTTCTCTTTTCTACCGCTCTCACAAGTCTCCCCAGGAATGCCACCTGTCTCCTGTTAGGGGCGTAAACTGACACCAGTGTGTAAGTGACATTATTAAGAACACATACTATTATTATAAATCGCCCCCCCCCGGGTCAGCATATTGAGACAATAGTTGAAACGCTACTGAATCTCTAATCCCAATCAATGTACCTCTACTCTTTGCGGAGTAATGAGCATGGAACACATGTGGGTATGCTGGATTATGAACGCGGTTAGCGTCTGCCCTTAAAAGGTGTGTCTCTTGTATTGCAAGAATGTCGCAGTTTCGAGCTCGGGCCTCACGCCATAAGCTGGCTCTCTTTTGACGGGAGTTCAAACCCCTGACATTCATGGATACAATTTTAAGTACCATAACATAGGTTTAAAAATGCTTTAAGAATCTTACCACAACCATGCATACCAGGGGATGTCAATATTCTTATGAAGCAAAGTTGTCTCCGCTCTGAGTAGTCATTTCGCCCAATGTGCCAGAACCAGAAAAGAAAAAAAAAAAAAACATACAAATTATAAAACCTATGGGTAAACCATCGGAGCAAAACCAAGAAAAAGAAAAGAAAGAATATGATACAGCAGACCAGCGGCTGTCGTAATCTTGGGGGGATAGGTTCAACAATAGTGGACACACGAAATCCAAGATAAAGTGAGTCTCTAGCTGTGTAGCCCTTTATGTGGACGTCTTTGGGTCTTCGCTTGGCGCCATCCATCGGACACGGAACCAGGTGGTTGTTTGAGAGGTGAATCCACAATCGGAATATTCCATTTAGTTAGCAAATTTTTTCCTTCCTCCAGAGTTTTAATGACGTGTACCATATTATCTCGGAAAATGATCACGCGGACCGGGAATCCCCATTTATACAAAATGTGATGCGTGCGTAACGCTGTGGTAATAGGGATGAATTGTCGCCTTATTTGCAACGTCGTAGCTGATAAGTCCGAGTAAATGGATATCTTGTGATATGGGTCCGGTAAGCGATCTGCCTTCCTAAAGGTCGACAAGAGCAGCTCCTTACTGCGATAGAAATGAATTTTTGCTAGAACATCTCTAGGTATAGCTTCGTCTAGATGGGATGGTCTGGGAACTCTATGAGCTCTATCAATAGTTAAGTCCATCGCCGTGAGGTTCGGTATTAACGCTCGTATCATATCCTGGAGGAATGCAGTTAAATTACTCGCAGATACCGACTCTGGAATCCCTCTAAATTTTAGATTATTTCTTCTAGAACGATCTCCCAAGTCAGCTAGCTTAGCTTTCAAGAAAGACACATCTTTCTCCACCTCATAATGAGCATCTATAAGCGCATTGTGTGATAATAATAATAATAGTCCTTTAATAGTCCCACAGTGGGGAAATTCAGTGTGTTACAGCAGCAAAGATAAGGTAAGCAGATACAAATACAAATACAACATGTACAGGAATGTTCCAAGGTAAGAGGCATTACATTAATAGCAGACAGACAGATAGGACGTAGCAGGGGGGGGGGGGGGGATTTAACAGGCAGAGAGATATTTCAGTTCTCTGTATGTAATGATCTCCGCTTAGGTCGGTGTTGGTTGTACAGCCTAACCGCGGTGGGGAGGAAAGACTTCCGATAGCGCTCCTTCTAACACCTAGGGTGGAGCAGTCGGTCACTGACAGTACTGCCCAGCGCAATCACAGTCTCATGCATGGGATGGGAGTTATTCTCCCGCATGGAGCTCACCACGGACAGTATCCTTCTGTCACCCACCACCTGCACTGGGTCCAGTGGGCTCCCCAGGACAGAGCTGGCCCTTCTAATCAGCTTGTCAAGTTTATTTCTGTCCCTGGTTGATATACTGCTCCCCCAGCAGGCCACTCCAAAGAAGATGGCTGATGCCACTACCGAGTTGAAGAAAGTCCTAAGAAGTGCCCCCCGGATTCCAAAGGCTCTCAGCTTCCTAAGCAGGTAGAGCCTGCTGTGGCCCTTCCTGTACAGGGCCTCCATATGATCTGCCCAGTCCAGCTTATTATTAAGGAGCAGACCCAGGTACTTATAGGTGTTCACAATCTCGATGCCCGTCCCCAGGATGTCCACTGGTTTTGGAGGGCATCTGCCTTTACGGAAGTCCACCACCATCTCCTTGGTCTTCCCCGCGTTAATCTTCAGGTGGTTCTGGTGGCACCAGTCCACAAAAAACCGGTTCAGTTCTCTGTACTCCTTGTCATCATCGTCTGTGATGAGGCCTACTATGTCGCAAATTCCGCCATTTTAGATTCAACATGGACAGTGCGGCTTTTTAGCTCTTGGAGATCTCTATCTAGCGGTTTAACCATGAGAGACATATCAGTTGTCAGTGATTTACAGAAGGCCATGAGCATATTTTTCATGGAGGCCTCAGTAAGTAAATTTTCTGTCGCTGGGATATCTGCAAAAAAATCAGTAGATAGAGGAATAGACTGCATTGCTGCTCACCTCCTCCTGGGAGTCGATTTCCTGGAGCCTGGGTCTTTGCTTGACCGGACTAGCGGGAGGTGAGTGATGTGTCACCAGGCTGGAGTCAATTATAGGCCCTGAAGCGCTTTTTTGCACAGGCCTGAGGTTGATGTAGGCCCCGGCCCGACAGGGAGAAGGCCCAGGCATCTCCGTATCCGCACCGTCCAGCAGCTGCGGTATGGATGAAGCTGATAGCGCTCTCCTTTGAGCGGAGAGCGTGAGCGACTCCTCCGGAGGATCTCGAGTAGGAGTCGATGCTATAGAAGCCGCAACCGAGCGCGGGCCGTCGCCATTGCGGACCTCCCCTCCCCCGTGGGGGAAATAGAAGTCCGATATCTTATGCGGTTTCACCGCCGATTTTCGTTTCCATGGCATCCCCAAAGGTAGGATACCTTTATGCTTCTGAAACAACTGCGGTTAGCCCACTAGCACGTCGCTGTGTATGTCGCTATGCGAGACTCAGGCCGAGAGCAGTACAATTACGCGGCCATTTCGTTCCACGGCTAGGCTTCGCCCCCCAAGATCCTCAGTTTAATAAAGATTTAAAATCCATAAGAAAGGTATGGTTTTTATTCTGCTAACAATCTAAAGCACTATGGGAGTGGTTTAACCGGTTGACAACCGCCGGCAGTAAATTTACAGCCAGCGGTCCTGGTCTCTGAAGTCCACCTAATTGTAAATTTACAGCCGGCACTTCAGAGACACAGACAGCTAACACCCTGCTCCATAAACCCCGGTCAAAACATGACCACGGCATCCAAGGTGTACTGCCATGTTGCCGCGGTCGTGTTCCCAATACTCCGGCACAGCTTACATATTCACTCTTCACCATGCGCTGTGCATTCATGTCTGGGATACTAATGCATACTACACCCCCTGATAAATTATTTGAGGGGTGCAGTTTTCAAAATGGGGTCACTCCCTAGGGGATTCCACTTTTCTGGTACCTTAGAGGCTCTGCAAACATGACATGGCATCCAGATACCAAACATTTAAATCTGCACTCCAAAAGCCACATAGCGCTCCTTCCCTTCTGTGCCCTGCTGGGTGCCCAAACTGCAGTTTATGCCCACATGTATGACACTGGCGTACCCAGGGTAACGTACTTAATGTCATATGTGGGTATAAATTGTTGTTTGGGCACAGCCAGGTACAAAAGGGAATGAGCGATATTTGTTTTTTGGTACAGATGTAGACAGTTTAGCTTTTGGACATCACGACACTTTTGCAGAGCTCCTGAAATGCCAGTAAAGTGGAATCCCCTGACATTTGACCCCATTTTGGAAACTGCACCCCCCTGAAGGAATTTATCCAGGGGTACAGTGATCATTTTTAACCTCCACGTGTTATAATTTATTCTCCAGAAATTAATGCGCAGCTGATTGTGTAAGGTGAAAATGACAATTTTTCCAGGAATATGTAATTTCAATGCATAATACTTTGTGCCCAACTTGTATCAGATATGAACGCTCCAAAAGCTGTTGTGCCCAGGATACCCACTTAACAGTTTAGAGTGTTTTTGTCTGCTGACATAAGCTGGGCACAAAATATTGGGTAATGAAATTGCAATTTTCCCTTTTCATTATCAGCTGCATTAATGTGCAACACTTAAGGGTTAATAATGCTCACTACTCCACTTGATAAATCCCTTGAAGGGTGTAGTTTCCAAAATGGGGTCACAAGTCTGCAGTTTCCACTTTACTGGCAATTCAGGGGGCTCTGCAAAAGTGGCATGGTGTCCAAAAACCAAACTGTGCTTCAAAAACCAAAATAACGCTCCTTCCCTTCTGTGTCCAAACAGCAGTTTATACCCACATATGACATTAAGTACGTTATCCTGGGTACACCAGTGTCAAACATGTGGGCGTAAACTGCCGTTTGGGCACACAGGAAGGTGCAGATGTGAAGGAGTGCTACGTGCTTTTGGAGCATAGATTTAGTGTGAAGGATTTTGGACACCATGTCATATTGGCAGAGACCCTAAAATTGCCCCTACAAAATGGGATCACTTCTTGGGGAATTCCAATTTACTGGCACCTCCAGGGATCTGCAAAAACAACATGGCATCCAGAAAGTCCCTCTAGATCTGTACTCCAAAAGCTAAAAAGCGCAGTGCTCCTTCCCTTCTGAGCCCTGCTGTGTGCCCAAGCAGCAGTTTACACCCACATATACAACCTCTTTCTACCTGGGATAGCCCACTTAATAGTTTTGGAAGTGCATGTCTCTGATGACAAACTGGGCGCAACATATTGGGCACCAAAATGGCATATTTATTTAAAATTTTCAATTTTCACTTTGTACATTAATTTTTGGAAAGCATTTTTAGGCTCAAAATGATAATCTCATTTCACCTCCATATTGTTTTAATTCTTGTGAAATGCTTAAATGGTTAAACTTCCCAAATGCTGTCTTGAATTATTTGAGGGGTGCAGGTTTGAAAATGTGGTGATTTATGGGGGTTTCTAATATATAGGCCTTTATAATCCTCTTCAGAACTGAAGTGGTCCCTAAAAAATGAGTTTGGGAAATTTTCTTGTAAATCTGGAAAATCGCTGTTACACTTGTAAGACTTCTAACATCCAAAATAAATTAAAGGACAATTAAAAGATGATGCCAATATAAAGCAGAGATATGGTAGATTTTATTCACGTATTTGGGTGGTTTGACTGTCTGCAATTTTCAAAATTTGCTTTTCAGATTTTTTTTCAAATTTCCTAATTTTTTTATAAATAAATACAAAAATATTGATCAATATTTACCACTAACATGAAGTACAATGTGTCATGAAAAACAATCTCAATCACTGGTGTAAGTTATAGCGTCTCAAAGTTATTGCCATATAAAGTGACATGTCAGTTTTGAAAAATGAGGCCTGGTCCATAAGGTTCTTTTAGGCTCGATCTTTAATCGGTTAAAGTAGCTGGGGGCAGTGATAGATTCCCTTTAAGTGTTAGAGTTGTTATCATATAAAGTGGACACTTCTGCCAGGAAGGTGTTAAAGAAGTTTTTAATTAAGAAATAACAAGTGGTCATTAGTCAGGGGTAAAATGACCAATTTATGTCGGAGAAAATACTGGGATGAGGATTCTAAAAGAATTTCCAGAAAAGAAAAAGGCACCTCTTGGAAAGGGCTAGGTTTGACTTTCAGATTTATGTTCCATCTTAATGTGGAAAGGATGGAACAGACTGTCTGCAAGTGAAGATTCAGATGATTGGCTGATATGATTACATTCTTTAAAAACCAAGGATAAAATCTCTGCTACCATCTTGCTAAAGACCCTTAGTGTCAGGGTATGTGGTAGTATGTCTTTTAGGTATACTGATGATATGATGCAATTTGGAAAACACTGAATTTCACCATAAATCTTTGATGTGGAATTTTTTTCAAGATAAGAAGTGGTTTAGGCTAAGTTTAGTATAGTTTTTGTTTATTTATTTATTTTTTATAATAAGATGGGGTTTTTATTTTCCCCTCTTTCTTATTCCAATGGGAGAACCAGCACCAATTCACTTCTGAATTTCATCATGACCCGTTGCTTCCTTGAATATTCCAGAAATCTGGCGGGAAAAAAACCAAAACTGTCCTGGGAAGAGGTGAAATTCCAGACACAAACCACTTTTTATCATGGAGAGAATGCACTGGTTTGCAGAAGCCTTTTCCCAAGGGGAAAATAAAAAAAGGACTGATGTCTTCCCACTGGATCTCGGGCATTATTGTTGGCTATCATTATTACAGGAATCACTCTGGAAACTGAAAATGAATCTTTTGGATTTTTTCTGACATCTAGACTTCCTGGGATCCTGCTACTTAAAAGAATTTTCTTGAATGAAAAGGCTCATTCTGTCTGCAAGAGCCCAACTATTTGGGGCCCTTTCTAATATATTATCTTCCATAGGACCAAAAAGAAACTATCTACAAAACAGACCGAGCAAATATACTATTGAAACTGGGCCACAATTCTGGCATAATTTCTGTTATGAAAATGGAGTACATGCTTTACACCACATTTTGTACCTTGTCTGACAAGGAAGTTGGCTTACAATGCCACACTGGGGCATATTTATCAATACGGTCAAATTTTGTAGTTTTAGACATATTTCTAAATGCACCAAAATTCTGTCTTGTTCCATCCGACAAATAGTGTTAAGCTTCAACAAATATTTGGCCCATGCATCAAAAACCCTGCAGTTTTTGGCGCAAAAGAAGCAAACACAAATTATCTCTTGCTTACTGAGGAGGCTTATGTGGCACATGACAGGGATTTATGGTGCACAAAGCAAATTAGCATAAATTCATAAATTTACACCATTTTATACTTTGCAGAAGACAATTTGCAGCATATGTTATTTTCTGTTTAATGTGTCAAAGTTAAACACTTAAACCACACCCATTCTGGTGCACATTTTTCAAAAGTGTCGAGCCTGTCGTATTTAGTGTGCATCAGAAAGAAAATAAAAACGGCATTTTTCACATATTTATGAACTAAAAAGTGTCAGGGGCAGATTATCGATAGAAGTCTATATGTTTTTAACCGTTGCTGTCTTCCGCATGCATGCACAACTTTATCTTCCATTACAAAAGTAAACAAACATGATGGAAGATAGCGTCCGTCATGTGTTTACATTAGTGTCAATGGGAACGAACACAGTCTGTGACAGTTTAATGTCAGTTGCTCTCATCCTATGACGGAAGACAGCAACAGACATTGGAGGAATTCACACTACCGTTTCTAAAGATAAAAAAAAAATGGTACACAGGCTGAACAAAAAAAAATTACCTTTATTTTAGGTGCATGCCACAAACACTGCAGCCTTGTTTTACACGTTTTCCAATGTTGAGTTCTAGGATTGCAGGCAAGATATCCAAAAGTTAGGGAAGGAAAACCAAAATTCCTATGCAAGTCCCCTAGGTACATTATTATCACAATGTTTGATAAGGTATGCTGTATAATCCTAAAGCAGAAAAAAAAAAAAAAACAGTCTTCACTGGGCCATTTGAGCTTCCATGGCCTGTGCAGTCCACTCTGGTGCAGTTTGACTGATCTTCTCTAGTAGGTTATTGACTTGGAAACATAAAGACTGGATCTGTTTGTCCCATGTAGGTAAAGCTTCACGAGCTGAGGAAGCAAACCCAAAACAGGTCGTATTACAGTTCAACATAATGTTCAGTGTTTGAAGACTGTTACTTTTTAATCCTTGAAAAAGTTTTCAAATCAAAATACATTGAACAAATTTACTAACCCATCCCTCACATATGTCACCAGTTCCATTACCACTGACTGCTGAGGTCATTGATTGATCTCAGAGGTCATGTGAGTCTCTCAACTTTGATAAAGTATACTGATTCAAGACCTTTGGAGTCCTTTCTGGGTTCCCAGAGCTGAATGCATAAGGGATCCCTATTGTATAAAACAGTGGGTGCCAGAGGACATGAAAGGTCCTCTTTTCAGCGCACTGTCAGCTTTCCAGCAATGTTATTCAGTGCATTCCTTACTGGTTGAAAACTATTGGTCCCGAAACTAACAGCAACGATATCTCCTGCACTCAGACGCACATCAGGAAAGCTGAATTCAGCTTTCTAGTGGTATATAATACTGTGCGTGCCAGAAGACGTGAAAGGTCCTCTTTAAATGGCCAGGTCTGGAAATTCCACAGATCCTGGTCATAGAGCAGGAGAGCGCTTACGCCCTCTACAGCTGCGCCAAAATAACTCGTCAAGGATTTAAAATTTATGCAAACATCGCAAGATGATTTTCTGCCTGAAGTTAACAGTTTTGTTGCTTTCCCAAGTTAACCACTTCTGGACCGCCCATTGGGTTTTTATGTCCGGAAGGTGGTTGCCTTGTTCTACAAGGATGTACCGCTACGTCCAAGCAGAACTCAGCAGCTGCACGAAATTGTGCAGCTACTGAAATGGGGAGCCAGCTGTAACTTCAGCCGGAGCTCCCCTAGAGAAGGCAAGGAAGGTTCATTACCTTCCCTTCATTCCCGATCACTGTCTATACAGTGCTATGGGCGCTGCCATCTTACGACTCCCCTCTGACCTGGCAGTCATGTGATCCGCCGAGATCAGCATCTATTAGAGCTGCTGGGTCCTACAGAACCCAGATCAGCTCTATAAGCTATATAGTAACGGGCAGTAGGTATTTCTCCTGCAACTGGGGCTAAATGTACCAACCCCAGTTACAGGGGAAAATCAGCCTCCCCAACAACAGAAAAAAAAAAAAAAAAAAAAAATTAAAAAATAAATACACCAATAAAACACCGTTATTAAAGGTTATAGCCCCACCCCAAAACCATACAAAATAAAAATTACCATAATGGAGAGGAAAAACTATTTTATAAAGTTTTTTTTTAGTAGCACTGTGTTTTTCACTTTATTTTTTTTTTTTATTTAATAAACACAGACAGGTTTTCCCTCTTTGGTTTATATTTTCCCGGATATAAATTTTTTTTTTTATTTTTGCATGTGTTCATAACATAAAAATATAAAGCCCTATGTGTCACCGAAAAAAGACGCAGAAATTCGTTGAATAACGCATATGATAAAAATGTTACAGCCCTCAAAACCGCACATACAAAAAAAACCCGAAAATTGGCCCGGTACTGAAGTGGTTAAAGCCAACTGACTTACTCTCGAAATGAACAATTCCATCAATCTGATCAATGAATCCATTCATTCGGCCTTCTGTTATCATCTGAGACGCTATCTTCTCTGCCTGTATAATACAGAATATAATGCCTCACACACGTTATGACATGTACACTTACAAGCTACTCATGTAGATAAATAAAAATCCAGGAAACCACAACTTACTTTAGCAGCAGGAATTTCCAGCAATGCTCCAAGTTCCTCAAATGTGATATTGTTGTACAGTTTACTTGCTGACAGCAAATTATGCTCAATAACTGCTCTATCCAAGATACTAGAACCTCAAGTAAGAGAGAGAAAGAAACTGGTTATAAGAGTATAGTCTTCTCAATTTTTCCCCCACAAGTGCTGACAGGTCATCCAGCATATTAACATTCTCAAATACTGTTCTCTTTAATCCATGCTGTAAAGCGGTTATCTTACCATCACCAGTAGTTGCTTTCTGATGTGGCATGAGCATAGCAGCAAACTCTTGAAGTTGGTTTCCTCTGATGATTCTGTCAAGGTACATCTTCTCCAGAATCCCATAGGCAGCAAGCTGTTGGCAGCGCTCATCTTTAAACAGTGTTGCCAACATTCGGGAACGTTGCTGTCCTATGAACAATAGCACATGATAAGCTTCTGTACAAACCTGGCTGGGTTGTTGCCATTTTTATGTTGATGGAAATATACGAGACCATACATAGACCAATATTTAGTGTAAGAAGTAGGATAAAACTCTGAAGTTGCAAAAGTATGTCTCTCCAGCAGTAAATAAGCTTATATTACTCTATATAAACCATTGTATTCTGTTTAAACTGTACAGTGCTGTGGAATATGTTGGCGCTATATAAATAATTATTATTATTATTATTATTATTAATACATTTTATCATACACCTATCAGACAGTTCAAAACAGGCAGGACCCCCCGAGCCAGGCTAAAGACGCCAATTTATACATCTACTAGTCTGTAGTTTTATTCACACCTTATTGGACCACATAGATGGGGAGAGGCGGCAACATCATGCCTGTATCTTTTTATGTGAAACTTTTCTTTGTATATAAAATAGCTGAGATAGATGGACAGGGGATACCCTAATAAAAAAAAAAAATAAAAGGTGTGGAACAGCCTGCTCTACATACACCAAATGCATATTAAAGCTTAACCCTTTCCCTGCCAACCACGTATTTATACGTCCTCCCAGGGTGGCACTTCTGTAGCCGAGGACGTATCTAATATATCCTTACTACTAATGCTTATATATATCATGATGATAATGATGATGATGATGATTTTGGATTCATTTTAAAGATGAGAATCTCATCTTTAAAATGAATCCAAAATCAAGACCTTCATGATAGCCCTTACAGATCCTGAGCGATTCACTGTTGAAAACGCTATTCAGCATTGAGATCCCATTGCAGATCTCAATTCCCAACAGCGTTTTTAACAGTGATTCGCTCCGAATATGTAAGGGCTATCATTTTAGAATCTCATCTCTAAAATGAATCCAAAATCATTTTCATAGCCCTAACCAATCCTGAGATATAGGGCTCTAAATTGTCCCCCCTCCTGCCTCAGGTAGCATCTTAAGAGCTGCGGTAGGAGGTGGAAGAGGAAGGAGCAGCCCTGCAGATTGCACAAAGATGATAAATCATCATCATCTGTGCATAACTTGTATGTGAGACCAGTGGGGGGGGAAAGCAGGGATTTCTTTCCATGTTATCCCCTCTCCTATCAATCAGAGAGCATACTGTACTTTTGCTCTCTGATAATACCTCTATGTGACAATGTAATATCCCTCTGAGCCTTATTAGAGGGGTATTCTTCTGTAATACCCCTCTGAACAGAACCAGAAAGTTTATTGGCGCTGTGACCCAGATGTTTACCATTTTCCAGGTCACAGCGCCAAAAGAGTTGCACCAAACACACACCACCATCAATAAAGTTTACATTTCACCCTGTTCATGCCTGATCTTTCTAGAGTAAAATACGCCTCTCTAGCGATATCTGTTACATGCTAAAATAATAGTAATAATGATCACTAGAGATAAATTACTACAATTTTTATAGGGAGATACAAAATTATATTTTTATGTAAACTATTTAATTTGCATGCACAAAATTAGTTGGCGCATTTCTGCGATTTTGGCGTTTAACACCTGCACCTGTAAATATATATGTGTGGTATATGTATGAATTCCTCACATCTTGCAGTTTTTTGGAAAGTACATTTTGTTTGCAGAAAGGGATTGCTTGAGCATGTACTTTAGTGGCAAATTTGAATTTGCGCGCTATTTTTGCTTGTAATCTCTATTTGCTGCAAAGTTGCATGAAGGTGGTTGTATATATGAAATATTAAGCTGTGTTTTTATATACTGTATGCTGTGCAATCTCAAAAAAGTTAGATTTTGGTATCACAGTCTGCTAGGTGCAGTATAGAATTTTAACATTAGTGAACAACAGCAAAATCTTGCTTGTTTTCTGCATCAGTGTTTTTGAGAGTACGAGCTCTTGTGGTTGATGTTTGCGGTATATATAAATTATGTACACCTTGATCTTTTATTTTAAATGTGAATGTAAGATTGAATATGAGTTTTAGGTGCAAATATGTGTTTTAGTGCATTTTTTCAAAAAATTATTTGTGTTTGTCCCAAAGTTACATGAAGGGGACATGGCTATTGATAACCCATTGAGACACATGTAATCTTCATGTTGTCTTCTTTCAAAAAATATATAGGGTTTAGGGTTTCCCTTGCATGCCACACTGTGTAATCCCTACATTTTCTAGGATGATACTAGGGAGGTATGGTGCATATAACTTTTTGTTTGGTTTCCACTTTTAGCAACTAATATACATTTATTTGCATTTTTTTTTTTTAAGCGTAAACTAAAGACATATCTTTTCAGACAGGCCTATTACAATTCCTAATGAAAACCCTTCTGTAGTTAGAATCCCTAAAACGTACCCTCCTCTGTTCACGCTCCCGCATTACCTCACAGGATATGATGCCGCATCAGACTAACTTTATATGTCCAGGCACCATCTGCACGTTAAAGGACATGACTGGTGACGGCTCATACAGCTTTATATATGTGTAATGACAGTAACCTCTATTACACAATTGTCTGATCACTGTACAAACAATGCTATGTCTGTTGCCGCCCCTGCTACCTCCTTTGTCACCCCCTCTACCTCATAGACCCTCAGTCCCAGTGTGTGAATTGAATATTTCTTTGTAATGTATCTTTTTTGTCAGTACTTGAACCCTACAAATTGTATAGTGCTGCGGAATATGTTGGCACTATATAAATCAAAAATTAGTATTATATTATTATAAATCATTCACTTTAAATCAAAATTGCATGAAGGTGCTTGTTCGCATACAGTACCACGTGGCATTCTGACAATGCTGCAGGTGTCTACTTTAAGAAAATATATAGGTGGGGGGGGGTTAGCATGATTTTTTATGTTGCAATTCAGGTTTTATTTGTCCATCTCAAAACTGTGAAAATTGCTCCGGCTACCAGAGGTGCAAAATTTCCAGAGACCCCTGGCAGTGAAAGGGTTCAAGGAAACCTGTCACAATCAAAACGCAGTATAATCCGTAAGCACGATGAGAAGATCGATATATAGTTTTATAGGGCGGAAAAAAAAACTGTATAACCTGTCAGGTTTCCATTTCTCTGTTCCTTCTGTGATTAGAATGAATAACTGAGTCTGGTGGGTGGTTCTAACAGTGATCGACAGCCTCCCCTCTATGAATGTACATATAGACATAACTGTCAAATCACTGATAGGACAGCCCATTGGACTCCTAAGCATAGAAAGAACAGAGAAATAAATGGATAAATAAGTCATACTGAATCTTTTCCTACAAAACTACAATCTGCTCATCTCTTCCTGCTCTATAACATGCTGCCTGCAGATTAACATGCATGTTCATGGTGACAGGTTCCTTTAAAAAAATTCTGCTTTCCTCCTACGATCTCTCCCTTTGGAAATTAAACATTCCATTATACAATAACACGATTAGTGGCTGATGGTTTAATTGCTTTATTGACGCAAAGATTCAAGCACTCTACAGTATAAAACTGCATGGTAGGAACCTTGTGAAAAATCTAAGGTGCACATCCTGAATCCCCTGCAATTTATCAACTCTTTGATTTGCTGTTTTTGTATTGTTTTATTTTCCAATTAAAATGAGTTAAAATACATTGGGCTAATAAATGTATCATCAGTGGGTTTCACAGTCGGCAAAGTCACATCAGGGGAAGCAAGGCACTAGCTCATGACCATTTAAACACTTGGGTAACCATGATACATAGTTGCATAGTCATCCAGAGCAAAATTTGCTCTTTGCAGTGACTCATCACCATGGTTAATACAGCTGGAGTTCCTGAAAAGATTAATAAGGTCTAAAGTGAGCTTTAAAGGTTTCAGACAAATATTGAGAGATAAATGTTGTTGTTTGTACAAAAAAAAAAAAAAAAAAAATAAATTGTACAATTTCCCAATATACTCATGGTTTTAAAGATCTCTGCTTGCAGTTAGAGTGGTCCGATTTTCCAAAAAATTAAAATCTTGATTATTTTTTTTATAGTCTATAGGCGATTTTCGATTTTAATTGACTAAAGTTCAGTGAGCTGACACTGGAGTAGTTTTATCTATTTGATGCAGGCTTCCATCACCCAACTATTGACCAGAGTGAAAGAGCCTGCATAGAATAGATTGCTGGCTGAAAGGGCTGTGGACAAGGGTGTGCAGCAAGATGTGCCATTAAGGACACATATGCATGGTCCTGTGGATAGGGCATAAGTGTCCAATCACTAGGGGCTCAACTGCCACTGAGAGGTTACGTGCCTGAGATCAGAGATGTCTCTGATTGCAGGCACTGCCGCCCGTACGCAGCTATGGCACCCACTCGGCTAGCAGCTCCTAACGCGGTTGCCATATTTAAAGGCCAGCATCCGCTGTAAATGGAATTAGACGATTCTGTTAAAAACAGAATAGTCTAAAACACTCTGAGCAAATTAATTCAACTAAAGGTCCAAGTTCTACTTCCAGTGCATAAAAATCAATCCATGGTCATGAACACACAGCTGCACAGCTCCTTACCAGGCAGACGTCTGATTACTGTGCTGTGACTGTAAGAAACTGTGCACCTGTGTCCATAACATGACCAAGAACCATATATCACATGACCATGGCAGTGATACAGAAAGTATATTGGAGAATTGTATAACTTATCATGCAAACAATAGCATTTGTCTCTCAATACTGATCTGAAACTGAATATGAATAGTTAAATTTATTTATTTATTTTTTTTTTTTAAAAACACATTTTTATATGCCTTACCTGCAGAAGCAAGGATGGTACAATGTAGTGCATGCTTAAGTGCTTCCATCCGTTCAGTTTCATGTACTATTGTTTTGTATGACAGTTCGTTGTATCTCTGTGCAGCTTCTATGAATTTCCTTCTATAGTCTAGAACCCGGGCATAGCAAACCTGGACAGAAGAATTGTATTAAGCGCACAGTTCTGTGCCCAGACTAAAACAGTCATGTTTACCCACATATCAGTTAATCCAGGTTTACACAATGCTTATTTGTCAGAGATTTTCAGTTGTGGAGTTTGCAGTAGAACCCTGATAAAAGCACAATAATATACAAGTAAGGCTAAGGCCCCACGTAGCGAGCCGCAGCCAAAAAGCACTATGGAACAGACTACAGCGGAAACGCATCATGTTTTTTTCTGCAGCGCTTTTCGCAGAAAGTCCAGAGTTTTCCACTTGGGACTTTGTCCTTATTATACCATATATACAGAGAACGCCAGCGTTTCTGTAGGTATAATTGACATGCTGCGATTTACAAAAACGACCAAATCGCTGCGTTTTTGCAATGTGGGGCACCAACCTTAAATGAGTGTTAAGAAAGCCATCTGCAAACTTTTAAAATTTACAGGCATGCTCTAGATTCTCCAATTCAAACACTGAACACACAATTCACACGGAAACTGAGCAATAAAAGTGGGTCTTTAGCAGATATTTATTTATTTATTTTTTAAAAAAGTGTCAGAATGGAACAAAATAAAAATATAATACCTGCTTCCAAGTAAATTTCAAGCATTGTTTTTTTTTTTGGCTGAGCATTAGTGCCAAGAGGGGAGCGGGGGGAAAAACTATAGCTCTTCTGACAGTGTGTTTTCACCTCTGATGACAAGCTGCTTTCTGAGTGTGCAGCTTAGAAACTCGTTATTTGGCTTTGAGAGTGGGTAAAATTGTGTACTCATTAAAGATATAAATATTTGGGTTCCCAACTCAAGTTGCATTTTCCTTATGGATGTATATATAGCTCGCTTTACTAATCATGTTTTAATAGTGTGGAGATCTTCCAATATACATGTTTAATATTGAGTTAATAAAGTATTAGCACTGTAAGTTGCACTTAAAGTTAGGCCAGCCAAGCATGTGAAACTTGCAATGGAAACCTCCAAAATCTACTGCAGACAGGTTTGCTGCAGGATGTCTTCTATGGAAATCCTGCAGCAGACTTGTTCCTTGTGTCCTTAGCCTTAAAGTTCTGACCAGAGGCAGGGAAATAAGTAATGAAGGTAAACGTTAATTGCTCATTTCAGTATAAGCAAACCCAACATCACCTGAACATGGCTATAGTATATACTGAAATTGTACCCAAGTGGAATATGCACATGTAAAAATTATTTTCTTCTCAACCTGACGTTTGTGATTTTCACATAGTGTTACCTTGTAATGTATTTGCAGTTGCTCATTAGTTGACTCATTCTGTAGCAAGGAGGCTCGGTTTATGTATGCTTCAGCTTGTACTGGATCATCATCCTCCAAGTATAACCGGGCAATCTTCAGGTAGGTTTCCAGTTTATAGTCAACATTGTACTGTCTGCAAGAAAACATACAATATTTAAACTGCACAGTAAGATACATTTAAGAGAATTTTAAATTAAATTAAACTGATAATATCCTCACTTCTGTCCTGTTTCCAAGGGAATGCCAACTAATACTTGTGCCGCATTCCTCCAGTCTTCCTCCTTCTCATAAATGGAGGCCAAGTGCTGTCTAATTGATGCAACCTATAGGTAAACATCGGTATCCAATAAACCAGCCACATATTTTACATTTCAGCTGTACACAGCATGAGTACTTCTACAACACAGTATGCATTGTGTAATATCTCACCTGCTCTTCAAAAGAAATGACTCGTGGCTGGATCTTTTCAAGGGTGAAATGATAAATCTCCTTAGCAATGCCATCAGGCAGACTTGGAAGATGTGAGCAAAAGTCTGTAAGAAGCTGGCGTGAAATCACTAGACTGACGTTCTCATTCACCACTAGAAATGGGAAAAGATCTCATAAAATATATATTAAAAAGGGAATGTGTGAATGTTTTAATGTTAAACATATTTGTAAAGATTTTTTTTTTTGTTTTAAGTTTTCTAGGTCATTTATATTTTTTAAAAACTTCTGCTGTTCTGACCTTGGCCACCAAGTCAAAAACATCCTGAGACTTCCTGTTTTCTTTGCAGCAGCTACCCCACAGATGAACACAGCTATCATGTATATGTAGATAGATCACAGAATGAACCCTCCCACTCCCGTGCAATGACCTTTGCAGAGGTCGCAAAGCATACCTAGGTCACATGTTGCAGAAACACTGTGTTTTTGGAGCCAAAGCCAAGAATGACTTTCAATAGAATTCAAAATATTAAGAAAGCAGTTATACTTTCACCCTTCTGCTAAATGTAGTGCTGGCTCTGGCCCCAAAAACACAGCTTATCTGCAACATGTGGCGTTAAAAACTGAGGTGGGGAAATACCCCTCTAAAATGATTTAATATTCAATGCAATACTTTTAGCAATCCCTTTCCATTGAATTACCAGTTTAAAAGGAGTCAGTCGTCAAAACCCAGCATATCAACCCACCCTCGCAGGTTGATTCAGGTGACCCTAACCTAACAATGTTTTCTACTTGTGAATTGTTGACCCTGTTGCAGAAATGTTGCTGTTTTTGTCAATATACACATGAGCTCTGTTAGAGCAACGAGGCTGTTGTTGCTTACCTCTTTGGAGCAACAGCAATGTTGTCATTTCTCCAAAGAGCTCATTTACATATTGACAATATCTCAGCAATAGAAGCAAAGATTCATAAGGGGGGGAAAAAAACAAAAAACAAAACAAAACTGTTTAACCCCTTAATGACCGGGCCATTTTTTGTTTTTGCATTTTCGTTTTTCCCTCCCCACATTCCAAGAGCCATAACTTTTTCATTTCTCAGTTCACAGAGTCACATGATGGCTTATTGTTTGCGAAACAAATTGTACTTTGTAATGGCACCATTCAATATGCTGTGCAATGTACTGGGAAGCTTGAAAAAAATTCAGAATGAGGTGCAATTGGAGAAAAACTGCATTTGCGCCAAATTCGTATGGGTTTAATTTTTACAGCATTCACTGTGTGGTAAAAATGACATGGTACCTGTATTCTGCAGGTCAGTACGAACACGGCGATACCAAATTTATATAGTATTTGTAATGTTGTGATACCTTTTAAAAAATTAAAAACTTTGCTAAATAGAAAAAAAAATTTTGCATCTCCATATTGTGTCACCTGTAACTTTTTCATATTTACATGTATGGAGCGGGGTAAGGCGTCTTTTTATGCGGGACAACATGACGTTTTTATTGATACCATTTGGGGAAAGATCTGATGGTTTGATCACTTTTTATTCAATTTTTTTATAGGAGACAAAGTGTTGAAAAAAACGCTATTTGGCCATTTTGATTTTTTTTCCCCCGCTACGCCGCTCACCGTATGGGATAAATATTTTAATATTTTTATAGTTCGGGCATTTTGGAGCGCGGGGATACCTAAAGTGTTTATGCTTACTCTTGTTTATTTACTTTTATATCTGATCTAGGGAAAGGGGGGTGATTTGAACTTGTGTTTTTTTTTTTTTATTTTTTCATGCTTTTAAAAACTTTTTTTTTTTTTATATATACTTGTATGATCAGACTCCCTAGGGACCTTGAAACCTAGGGAGTCTCATCGATCATACTATTCACTGCGTTACTACTGTATCAGTGAATAGCAAAATGCCTTCACTGCTATTAGACGATGCCTCTGGCATCGCGTAATAGCTGTAATGTAATGACAGGCCTGGGAGCCTTCAATAGGCTCCCGGCTGTCATGGCAACCAAGCTCCGCCCTCTGATGACGTTCTGGAGGGCGGCGATCAGGTAAAAATGGCGGCGCCCATGGCGGCTGCGCAATTTAGACGCCACGGTCCCGTTTGACCGCGACATCTAAAGGTTTAACAGCCGCGATCGGTGCAGGCACCGATCGCTGCTGTTAGCGGCGGGTCCTGGCTGTATTATTACAGCCGGCACCCGCAGTGTATGGAGAGCGCTTAGCTCCTGAGCGCTCTCCATACATCATCATGCGACTCAGGACGTACTATTACGCCCTGGGTCGTTAAGGGGTTAATTCAGGTTACTCTAAACTATATCTGCAGGGCTGGGTTGTAGTGACAGACTGCCTTTGAGGGGGTTTATCCATCATGACCAAATTTATTTTAGATAAGAGGAAGAATGGGTTAATAAAAACAATATATATCAGAATCACTACTCATCTTACCAATCCCCGCCTCTGCCTCTCTGAACCTAACCTAACCAAGTTCCTGCTGGTCTCTACTTCCTGATCTAGCCTTGACACATAGGAAATACCAGCTTAATCAACCACTTGCTGAGGCGGGTCCCAGAAGCAACCAGTGATTGATTGGCTGAGCAGACATTTCCAAAATGTTGGAATGGAGCAGGAAGTAGAGACCAGCAAGGAAATTGGGAAGTAAGACTAGTAATTCTTTTAGCTTATTTTATTTATTTATTCATTTTAACCCATTCTGCCCTTTTTCTGACAAATTTTATTTGGCAGGACCACCCTTTTAATTGCAAGATTGTAACATTGAGTAATTTATGATGTGTCATTTTACACCATAGATCTTACTTGCTTCAACAAAAGCTTTAAGAGCTTCAAGCTGCTCTGGCCCAGCAAGCTGAAGGGCTTTATCCAAAATCTGACGATATCTGTAAAATGAGAAAGAATAAATGTAAACACCATTTATTATACAGTTATTTTGGAGGTTTTCAGAACTACAGATAAGGTACATAATGCTTTAATCCTGTGGGCAGAGCTCTGTTCCAAAATTCCATATTAATGGAAAACAGGCTGGAGAAAGAAAAAAAAATAAAAACACACACACACACACACACACACACACACACAAACTGTTGTATTTAGGTGAGCAGTGTCCTCACTGTAAACAGATCTCTGAAGACCAACATGTAGAGAGACAAATCTCTTGGACTGTTTTTCCTTGCAAATAAAAATAGAAATGTTGTCTTCAAGTCTGCTTCTTATAAACGTCCTTAATCTGGTTTGTGGCAAACATTTGTTTCGTTCATGATCTATGCATCTACTTTAGCTCTGTGAGTGTATACATGACATTTGTTTTATATCATTCTTTTAATTAAAGTTATTTTCCATGAGAAAAAAAAAAAAAACAAATACAGCAGGAGATAGAAAAAGCCAAATAACGCTAGGTTCACACTAGCGCTGGGCTCTCGAATGACGGAGAGCCAGACTGCTACAACTATAATGGGGTCCGTCATTTAGAAAAAAAAAAATTAAAAAATTGTCTTCTATGCAGGACTTTTTTCTCCACCGATTTTTGGCACTCTCAGCGACAGTCTGTAACGGAGACTTTGATGCAAATGTGAATCCAGCCTTAGGGAGGGGTAAATACAAGTATCAGTAAATCAGCTAAGGGTGGGTTCACACTTGCGCCCGGAGTCCGTCCGCTGTGAATCCGACCTAAATGTCGGAAAACTGGATAAGCACAGGTTTGCAACGCATTGCTTAAAACCCCATTCAGGGTGGGTTCACACTTGTGCCGGCACTCCGTCCACCACAAATCCGACTGAAAATCTCAGAAAACTGTATAGGGAAAGGTTTGTGATGCATTGCTTAAAAACCCATTCATTTGAATGGGTTTTTAAAGCAATGCACGGGTGTGCGCTTACACCCTCTGCACTGCAAATTCAGTTTTTTTTAAATCAGAAACAAAGTCCTGCATATCTGACTTTGTTTCCGAAAAAAAACTGGATTCGTGGCGCAGAGAGTTTAAGCGCACAACTGCGCATTGCTTTAAAAACCCATGCAATGCATCGCATCGCAAACCTTCCCCTATCCAGTTTTCTGACATTTAGGTCAGATTCGCAGTGGACAGCGTGCCGACGCAAGTGTGAATCTACCCTAACAAAACATCAGTATTAGGCTGAGTAGAGTGAGAAAGTATAAAAGTAAGCCTTGTACCGGATACAGCAGAAAAAAAAAAAAAAACAACTTGTCACATTGGTTGGTCCCCAATTTTTTTTTTTTGTACCAAGGACCACTTACATGTAGGCCAATTTTCCCGTGGCCTGGCGGGGTGCAGGGCTTTCAGCAATGGGCAGGGTTGGGGCGATTGGGCAGCTCATAAAAAAAACACAATAACGTGCATATTTAATGATTACATTTATACAGTTCCCTATACTTTATTAAAGGAGATCTCTCCATATCAAGCATAACTTATTGGTGGTATGAAAATCTCCCTTAATAAAAGCATGGGTAGGGCGGAGGGGGCCCTCATTCAATTAGGTAGGACCATGACTCAGGGGGCACTATTACTGTAATAGTGCCCCCTTCCCCAGTTCATAACAGTCCCCCCCACACACGTAATGTTATGAACTGGAGGGGCATTATAACTGTAATAGGGAGGACCATCACTCAGAGGGCACTACTACAAGAATAGTGCCCCCCCCCCCCACAGTTAACAATATTACCTGTCGGGCGGAGACCATTACCTGTGGGGGAAAAATACTAGGGCACTATTACAGTAATACTGCCGCCTAGTTAATAACATTACCTGTGTGTGGGGGGACTGTTATTAACTGTAGGGGGGCACTACAACTGTTAAAGTGCCTTAATAGTGCCAATCTCACCCCCCCCCCCCCCACAGGTAATAGTCACCTCCCCACAGGTGCCCTATTAGTGCACCTTACAGGCAGGTAATATTATGTTGAAGGGCTATTACCTGTGGGGGCTCTATTACAGATATAACGCACCTCCCCCCTCCCAGTTCATAACATTACCTGTGTGTGGGGGTCTTATTAACTGGGGGGGGGGGCACTATTACAGTTAGTGTGCCCACACACAGTTATTTACACTAAGTCTCCCCCATATACTGTAAATATAATAATGACATTATACTTACCTGCTTTCTAATGCAGCTCTGCAGGGATCTGTTCTTGCACACAGGATGTGTGCATGTTCTATTCTGCTCCCCGCTGGACCATAGCGAAGGTTCCAGGAATAGAAGAATAGACAGAAGAGCAGAATAGACATCCTGTGTGCAAGAACAGGTGCCTGCAGCTGCATTAATAGCCAGGTAAGTGAAAAGTGATCTGTTGGTGTAGGCTACGCCAGAAGATGACTCTCAAAAACAGGTCTTGTACCAGATGCCTGCCGATGCTCCTATGTTGTGGACTACACGCAGCATAGGAGCTTCAGCTGACACCTAGTAGCATACAGAAGTTTCCAATGACCAGGGCGGCCTGGTACCAAGTGTTCCACGGCCCGGTCTTTGGGGACCTCTGTTGTATAGTAATTGAAAACAAAATCAACTAAGGCTATGAAGGTCGGTAATAAAGCGGCACTAGGGGTCAAATCCCAATAGCAGGAACAACACCAGGGTCATTATGATACACTTACCGGCGAGTGAGTACTGCTGCTCACAGTATGTAAACAATACAGAGAGCTGTTTTTCAATCTACAGTTCTGTTCCTATGACTGATCAGCATAACGTCAAAACGTCAGTGTAAACATAGCCTAAAGGAAAATATTTCCACACTGACACCAAGCAGAAATCTTAAAATGTAAAGACTTAAAACAAAAATATCACAAAAGGTGAAGAAAACCCCATAAAGCCATATTATCAGGAGGTTTCCAAGAACGTATACACTTCGTAAAGCAAATTGTGCTGAACTGTGATCCCACAGCTGCAGTACCGTGCAATCCATCGCCAATGTGTAACATACTCTTACTCCCAAATTCTCCACTAAAATATAATGTTATTCCTGCACACACAAGATCGCTTACTGAAAGCCAAACGGAAAGTGTGGGGGCGCCATACTGGCCTCTTGTTACACAGTAAGGTCTACATTTTGCTATTCGTCTCTGAAGTAGAGAGAGATGAGCCCTGCAATGTCACACGTCCTCTACCTGGACACAATAGCACACACTGTTCACTCACTTCCCTGCCAGGTCCTTGTGAGAACCACTGGAACTCATGAGCTGCGTGAGATCCTGTCTTACAGACGCCGCCATCTTGATGTTGTCTAGCCGCTTCACATACGCATGATGACATAAGCTAGCGACACACCCATACTTCCTTCAGGGCGCGCTAAGATGTTCTCAGCCAGATCTACGGATGCCGTTGAGTTTCACTTTAAATATCTGGCTCCCTGCTGGACGCTTGTAGAATAGCACATAGCGTTTGTGATGAAAAGCTGACAGACATTATAGTGTGCAGGCCACAGAAGTAAATATTAAAGGGCATATTGCTACGAATGGGAAAAAAAAAGTCTCTTTAGCTGTGTAACCTGCAGTAAGCTCAGTTCACATCAGAGGTGCTTCTAGTTATACCCTTTGTCAGGGCCGGATCCAGGTTTGTGTGGGCCCTTGGGCGACAGAGCCTCAGTAGGCCCCTTTTGGAGCAACCCATCAAAAAAGCTACAGAAATTGGGTGTTTTTTTTTTTTGCTGAGGCGGACCTACTGGAGTAGAGTGTAATACAGTCCATTCCATACAAGTAGATACAACCTGTTCAGACATCAGAAAGTAAAGAGGAATGTTAGGCAGACATCTGCCCCGGATTCCTCTTTATTTTCTGCCCCAGGCTCACGGTGGTGGATGCAGAACATCAGCATGCCCTTGCGGCTTTCCACCGCTGATTAGGCCCAAATAAATGGGTCTAACCAGTGGGGAGTCTCAAGCCACGGCCTCCGAATCAACTGCAGAATCCGCAACAAGATCCAGCAGGACACTTTTTTTTTTTTCAGTGTCCTGCACTAATTGTTTTCAATGGGAGGCAGAATGAGGGAATAATCTGCTGCTGATTTAGGGGCAAAATCCACTGCAAAATCAGCGCCAGATTCCACTGTGTGAATAGGGCCTGATTCTGTTAGTGCAATGAATGCTTTCATCTGTATTAATGGAAGTGCTCAATGCAGAAACTGAGTTGGCCCTCACAGATACATATATAAATATATACACGGACATAACTTGCAAAGACTGGGCCCCATAGCATACTTTTGACTTGGGTCCCTCCATAGCGCCCGCTTTCCTGGCCTCCACTCAGTATAACGCCCCATTTAAACACACTATAATGTCCCACAGTGGTCCCTTTACACAGTATAATGTCCCATAGTGGCCCCTGCACACTGCATAAAGTCCCATAGCGGCCCCTCCACACGGCATAAAGCCCCATAGCGGCCCCTTCACACGGTATAATGTCCCATAGTGGCCCCTGCACACGGCATAAAGTCCCATAGCGGCCTCTCCACACGGTATAAAGTCCCATAGTAGCCCCTCCACATGGCATAATGTCCCATAGCGGCCCCTTCACAAGGTATAATGTCCCATAGCGACCCCTCCACACGGCATAATGTCCCATAGCGGCCCCTTCACACAGTATAATGTCCCATAGTGGTCCTTGCAAATATTGGAAAAATTTTGGGTTCGGCAGAACCCTAAATTTTTGGGGATCATGACCCACAAACTATTATTATACTCGGGGGTCTTTTCAAACCCCCGAGTATAATGATCGGAGGCCTAGGGGAGGTGACAAACATAAAAAATCATGTTACCTACTTCTCCCGAGCTCCAGCATCTCTCCCTGCTCAGTCTTCAGCTCTCTTCGATGACGTTAGAGACGTGGGTTACGCCGGCATCATTATGCGTCGCAACGCTGGCCTTACCCGCATGAGGTCATTGAAGAAGGCTGAAGATAGTACGGAGTCACATTGGAGCTTACCTCCCCTTGGCCTCCGATCATCAAAATTCGGGGTCTGAAGAGACCCCAGAGTATGATAATAGTATTTTCGGTTTGGACCTATTTGGTCCAAACCGAACCACCTGGCGCAGGGACGTTTTAACACATTGAAGAGCCCTGTGCAAAGGTTTCATAAGTGGGCCCCCCCATCACCACCACTTAGAAATACTTGACCTGGCTGCACAAATTATAATGCCCCCTGAATGGCCACCACATAGTTTAATGCCTCCCTAGTGGCCCAATACAATATAATGTCCCCTCCAGGTTACCCCCCCCCCCAGATTCATGTCCCCCCGCAGTGTCGTGTCCCCCCCAGGTTGCCCCCACAGTGTCATGTCCTCCTCAGGTTGCCCCCACAGTGTCATGTCCACCCCACCCCCCAGGTTGCCCCCATAGTGTCATGCCCCCCCAGGTTTCCCCCACAGTTTCATGTCCCCATCAAGTTGCTCCCTCAGTGTCATGTTTCCCCCCTCCAGGTTACCCCCCCAGATTCATGTCCCCCACCCCTCAGATTGCCCCCACAGTATCATAAACCCAACTGTATATATCAAAGAAAAAAACAAAACCTTAATACTCACTTTTCCCCGTTCCCCCATGCAGTCCTCTCTGGTCCCGGAGTCTTTAAGGAGTAACAGGCACGATGTAAATGGTGTCACTACATCGTGCCTCCTACTCCCAGTACACCGGGAGTAAAGACAGCGTCCGGGTGGTAAAGCAGGGAGTGGATAGCTCCCTACTTCATCACTGGCTTCAACTCATCGGTGTCCTCTGGACGCCAATGAGTTGGTGCAGCAAATTCAAAGGGGCCCCAGCAAGTGCACCGTTGACCCTATGGTTAAAGCGGCCCTTTAGCGGGGATCGGTAAGTAAATAGGGCCCGTTAGGGCCTATTTAACACTTCCCGCTGGAGGAATTTTTTGTGTTTCGTTTCGTTTCGACTCCCCCCTTCCAAACCTAAAATCCAAAACTGTGCAAAAAAGATTTTTTTTTCTAAAAGTCGCCATATTCGGACACCCGTAACTTTTTTTATACTTCCGTGTACTGGGATGCATAGGGCGTCTTTTTTTTGCAGGACCAGGAGTACTTTTTAGTTATACCATTTTTGGGAATTGCTATTGCTTTGATCACTTTTTATTCAAATTTTTATCAGAGGCAAAACAATGAATAAACGGCGGTTTGGCACTTTTTTGATAATTTTTTTTTTTCCCGTATGGGAAAAATATTTTTATAGATCTGTAAACTGGGCGTTTTCGGACACAGATATACCTAATGTGTATGTGTTTCACAGTATTTAAGTATTTTTATATGTGTTCTAGGGTAAGGGGGTGATTTGAACTTTTAATATTTATTTATTTTTATATATATATATATATATATATATATATATATATATTTTTTTTTTACACTTATTAAACCCCCTAGGGGTCTTGAACCCCATGGGTCTGATCACTAATGCAATGCATTGCAAAAAACGGCATTTCTATTGCAGGCTACATAGAGTAGCCTGCAAGAAAAACTAATGAAAGACAGGCCTGGGAGCCTTCAGAAGGCTTCCGGCTGTCATAGCAATGGGACGATCCCCGGCAAAATGGCAGCCACCGTGCGCCTCGGGCAGCTTTGACCGAGGAGTTAATGGCCACAATCAATGCGGGCACTGATCACGGGCTTTAGCACCAGGTCTCTGCTATATAAAACAGCAGAGACCCGGCGGTTATGGCGGCTGCACGACTCCCAAGCGGCTGCCATCTTGAAACACCCGGCATACTATTATGACGAATGTCCGGAAAGGGTTAAAAAACAAAAAGCAGTCAGCACCCGGCAGCCCAGTGGACCCCCTCAGGAGCTTGGGGCCCTGGCACTTGCCTGGGTATGCCAGGTGCTGACACCAGCTCTGCCCTTTGTTATCTGAGGCAAATGCAGATCCAGTTCCCTTTCAGGATCGAGCTAATTCTTGTTTCTTCACTTTCATTTTTTCCTTCCCAACTTCCCACATCCATCAACATAGCCTTATAAAGACTTCTTTATTGCCGGTCAAGTTGTATTTTATGATGTGGAGTGAAATTTTAATAAACACATGACCCATAGATGTTATGTGCTTTGTTTTCACTGCATTTACTTGTTGATATAAATTACTTGTTTCCTTTATTCTGTGAGCAGTTTGAATACGGCAATCCCATATCTCTTCATTTTTTTACATTATATCAACATAGTATGCAGCGCTTTTCAGACAGTGTCAGTCACAGTCCCATGTAGGACTCACAATCTTCATTCACTATCAGTATGTCTTTGGCGTGTTGGAGGAAACTGGAGTACCTGGGGGAATCCCACAGAAACAGATGTTTTCCTTGGCTGGATTTAAAGCTAGGAACCCAAAGCTGCAAGGCAACAGTACTAACCACTGAGCCACTGTGTGAGCATTTGATCACTTTTTATTAGTGGATGAGGCAACTAAAAAATGGGTTTCGAGTGTTTGGAATTTTTTTTTTTTTGCAGTGTTTACTGTACAGGATACAAACTTTTATATTTTGTCAGGTCAGGCTTTTTCAGATTTGACAGTACCAATTATGTGTTTTTTTTATTTTATATTTAAAAAGACAAAAGGAGGGTGATTAGAATTTTTAGTTTTTTTTTTTTTTAATAAACTTTTATTTTACCTATTTATAGTCCCCTAATACAATCACAGGTCCAGGAGCCTGAAATAGGTTCCCAGAAGTCATGAGAACGAAATGCAGCCCCCCCTCCCTTAACCCCTTCACGCATTCTCACGTACATGTACGTGGGAGAATGTGGTTAGTTACCGCATCCCCACGTACAGGTACGTGACGGTGATCGAGTGGGCTCAGAAGTAGAGCCCGTGCGATCACCGCGGGGGCACGGCTGTATTTGACAGCCAGGCTCCCGCTGCAACAGTGGGGACCAGTGATAACATCGATCCCCGCTGTTTAACCCTTAACATGCCACGGTCATCAAACATGACCGCGGCATCCAAGGGGTTCCGCCATGTTGCCGCCCCCGGCACCCCCCCCGCGGAGAGATCGGGGGGTGCCGATATCTATAATATGCAGCCCGGGGTCTGGCCAGTGACCCCAGGCTGCCTGAAGCTCCCAGTACCTGGTTGATCCTGCCGGGACCTCTGGAAATCAGCCTATGTCTACATAGGCTGAATTCCTGTATAGACTGCAATACTCGTGTATTGCAGTTTATAGTGCTGAATCAGCGATTAGACTATCGTTGGTTCAGGTGTCCTAGTGGGATATATAAAAAAAAAAAGATAATATTTATTAACTTATTTGGGTGGTATGACTATCTGTTTGAAAAGCAGAGCATTTCACATTTTGAAAATTGCGATTTTTTTTCCAAATTTCCATCAAATTTCCTATTTTTTTATAAATAAATACAAAAATATTGATCAATGTTTACCACTAACATGAAGTACAATGTCTCACGAAAAAACACAGTCTCAAAATCAGTTGTGCAAGTTAAAGCATCTTAAAGTTATTGCCATATAAAATGACATATGTCAGTTTTGAAAAATGAGGCCTGGTCTTTAACGCACTTTTGGCTCAGACCTGAAGGGGTTAAAGGGGTTGTCCAGGATAAATTGAAATCCCTACACTAATTTAAACACCCTCCCCCCTCCTACTTTCCAAATTACATAATTTATCAAATGTATAGTTACCCATATCCCTGGGGCGGTCATAGGAGAGAGAGAGACAGAGATAGAGAGACATAGCAGGAAGCTGAACCATGTAAACAAATGCAGAAGATACCAGGAGCTCACAGAGACACCCAGAAATCACTCAAAACACGGCTAAAGGTATATGGGTGCATTTATTAACCCATTAATAGCACTAACAGACCTTTTTTTTAAAAAAAACAAAACATTTTTTGCCTGGAAAACCTCTTTAAGTGCTCTGTTTTCAATTAAGGGTTAACAGGACTTTCAGCTTCCATGCCTATTGCCAACAAGTGTCTGCTGTATAGTATACCAGCTACTGTTTATTATTGTTGAGTAATTGCAAAGAGATTTAAATGATGTCATAAGTTAATTGGGCAAGTTACCAGCTATTTAAGGGCCTTAAAGGAAGGTGGTATCTAAAATAAAATTCACTTCTTACCTCATGGTTGAACCACCACAGACTTATAAATATTCTCTTTTTCTCCTCTTTTTCTCTTAGTACACATCACATACATACACACACACTCTCATACTCATTTTTCCAGTACCTGTGGCCCCTGGAAGAGGACCTTTCACCACCACTGCAAATTTCATTTCTCTGCATTATATTGGGTGAGGCCACGTTGTAGAAATGTTTTTTTTTGTTTTGTTTTTTTTTGTAGATTTTGCTGCGGTTTCTGATCCAAAGCCAGCTGTGGCTTGAAATGGAATGGAAAATAAAGGAAACAGTTATATTTTTCTCTCCTGCTAAATTCACAGCAAAATCTGCCACAAAAAGCAGCTGGGTGGTCTCAGCCTTAACAGGGTTTCCAGGGGCTTTTCAATTGATGGTAGGACATAGGACTGGGCGATTATGACCCAAATAAAAATCGTGATTAATTGGGCATTTTATCTCAATTACGATTAATGGTGATTTTGGCCATGCCCTTTTTAAACCACACGCCTTTACAGTATGATTAAGTCTTGGGCAATCTCAAGATGTGACTGGACCGGATCAGACCGAAGTGCTATTATTATACTCTGGGGTCTCTTCAGTCCCCAAAGTATTATCAGTGGAGGGCCAGGGGAGGTGAGAAAACATAAAAGAACAGAGTTACTTACCTGAAAGCCAGAAGACAGCAGGGAGTCGCTCTGGAGAGGTAAGTAAACACTTTTTTTTTTTTTTTTTTACGTTTCCTCACTTACCTTGGCCCTCCACTTATTTCACTCTGGGGTCTGAAGAAAAAAGAGCAGGGGTCCCCAACCACCGGTCCGCGGACTGGGAGCAGACCATTGGGGGTCTGTTGCGGGGCGGCGGGTTGGCCTGGGTAAACGCGGCTCCTAGCATAGCTAATGGCGGGGACCTGGTCTACAGCGCTTTACACCGAGGTTCCGCCAACACGGCCCCGGTCTACAGGGCTGTTTAGTATATAACCCCGCCCCATATGACCAAAGCCCTGCCCCTAAACCACCCGACCCGCCCCCCCACTCCCTGCCAGGCCGTGGCAGGGAAAAGGTTGGGGACCGCTGCACCAGAGCATAATAATAGCAGTTTCTATTCAGTCCGAACAAAACTGCAAAAATTGTAATAACTGAATCGAAATAATGACGTGACCAAAATCACGTTGGTTATCCTGGTTAATGTTCAGTTTTGGTTACTTTTCAATTAATCGCCCAGCCCAATTAGGATGGGTCATCAACTGAAGATCCATGGGTGTCCAAGACCCGGGACCCTTGTGGATTAGCTGAAACAGCAACAGCACTCTTTCAGCACCACTTACACTTCACTGGCTGTGTGATATCACAAGTCCCAATCGCAGGTCAGTCCCAATCAAGTGAATGGGCTTTTCTACAGTACCAGGCACATCCACTGTACCAATGTTCGGCGCTGTGCTTAGTAAGTACGAAAGAGGCTGCAGCAGTTGGGCGAATGACAGACAGCTGATTGGCCAGAAAAACCCTTAAGGCTAAGGGTAGAAAATGCAGCATTCTTTGTTACAGATTTTGCTGTGATTTTTTGAGCCAAAGTCAGGAGTGGATTAAACAGAAGGGAAACATCTAAGTGCTTCCTTTATATTTTCCATTACTTTTGTAGCCACACCTGACTTTGGCTCAACAACGCAGCAAAATCTGCAACAAAAAAATGCTGTTTCTGCAATGTGGAGCCTTAGTCTTAGTCTGAGGACCCACGTCAAGGAAAAGCAGCTTTTTTGGTGCAGATTTGCTGAGGTTTTTTGAGCCAAAGCCAGCAGTGAATTGAGCAGAATTGAGAAATATAAGTGTTTTCTTTATGTTTCCCATTCCTTTTGTAGCTTCTCTTGGCTTTGGCTCAAAAAACCACAGCAAAATTTGCAAGAAAAAAAAGCAGTTTTACAGCAATGTAGAAAAACTGCATTTGGCCATTTTAGAGGATCCACAAGGATGTAACTCTTTTGTGTCCACAAAAGAAACCCAAAAAAAAAAAAAAAACAGAAAAGACTGCAAGGGATTAGTTTCTACATTTTTTTTTACATTGAACCTTATGTTAGGTTAAGATCCCATGTACCAGGCCACAGTCAAAAAAAATCATTGGGGGAAAAACTGCAGCGGAAACACAGAAAGTCCGCATAGTTTTCCTGTGCAGACTTGCTGCGATTTCTAAAAAACGTTACGGTTTTGGAAATACAAGCATTTCCGCTGCGGGTATTTTTCTGCGATGTGTGGATGGGATTCACTAGAATTGTACTTTGCAGGGACTGCAAAACACTGCATTTTTTGCTGCGGCGTTTATGCCAGATGGGGCTTCAGCCTTAAGATTGTTTTCACACCACAATTTTTGTTTCAGAAATGGAGTCACATTTTTAGTTTAAACAAAAATCATCATGTATAAGCAGCCTAAGCCTAGATTTACACAACCATGTTGCACCCATGAAACTTGGTTGTGAGCTGGATTTACTGGCCTGAACAATATTCTGGGAGATGGACTCCTAGCATTATAGTTATCTTCCAGGGGCATACTATTCTATACCTTCATTACTACGGGACAGTATGTTGCTGGGAGACAAGGACTCCTAGCTGCATAGATAACTATAATGCTAGGCGTCCCTCTCCAATCATACTTTTCAGGCAGGTAAACAGTTTCACGGATAAAACTCAGTCGTGTGAATCTAACCTAAGATACCCCTGCATCCATTTTTAGAGGATCTGTTGAATGGATGACCAGAACACGATCTGAACATACCCTTATTTGGACAGCCTAAAATAATTTTAGGATTAATTTTATGGCTAGCAGCAAACTTTCTTAGGCTAAGGCCCCATGTTGCGGTAAAGCAGCATTTTTTGTTGCAGATTTTGTTGCATTTTTTTAAGCCAAAGCCAGGAGTGGATTGAGCAAAAGTTAGAAGTTTAAGTACTTTTTATATATTTCGCACTCCTTTTGTAGCCATTCTTGGCTGTGGCTCAAAAAACTGCAACAAATTCTGCAACAAAAAAAAGAGCTGTGTTTCCGCAACGT
Organism: Leptodactylus fallax; assembly: GCA_947044405.1. Taxonomy (NCBI): domain Eukaryota; kingdom Metazoa; phylum Chordata; class Amphibia; order Anura; family Leptodactylidae; genus Leptodactylus; species Leptodactylus fallax. Next base: position 4,756,247 of record CAMRHE010000141.1, read on the forward strand.
GGAGCCTCACCCTTAAAGGTCTGTCTATTGTCAGAGGAAGCAACAGCTTCTAAGTCATGGAGATACAAGCAGCATGAGTTAAATAGATATTCTGTCCATGACCAAGGAGGAGCTGCTGTTCCCATTGACAGTACAAGCTTGTGTTGTGTTGCTTTAAGCTCTAGACTTTTATGCAACATTTATGTGAATGTAATTGTAAGGCTTTAAAAACACTTAGCTTTTACCCTGGTTTTTTTTTTTTTTATGGCAAAAAAAGCACCTAAAATAATTGGATTGCTTCAGTTTTTTTGCTTTGGTGTTTGTTGTGAACACATTTTTTAAAGGTGTTTTTTCCTGGCTTGTTTTCCCATATAGTGAAGCTTATAGAAACGTCTGAAAAAAATGCAAGACCCAAAAGCATGGAAAAAAAGAGAAAAATGATGGAGAAGCAAGAAAAAACAAACAAAAAAAACAGAAAACACCCAAACTGTGGTGCAACCAGCCTAAGGCTAAGGCCCCATGTTGTGGAACACAGCTAAAAAAAAACTCTACGGGGGAGAAAAAAAAAGCAGTGGAAACACATCACATTTTTTTCTGCAGCGCTTTTTATTGCATTTTTCTCTCCTTAATACTACATAATACATTTTATTTATATAGCACCAACATATTCCGCAGCACTGTACTTATAAAATCTGTAGGAAAAATGCAAGCATTTCCAAAGGTAAAATTGACATGCTGTGTTTTTCAAAATAATTTTTTCCCTCGATGTGTGGATGATTAGCCAGAATCTCATTCACTTTTCTAGTACTGTAAAACGCAGCATTTTTTTGTGCTGCAATTCCACAACGTGGAGCCTTAGCCTATAGGCTCCTTTTGTACTGGTGTTGTCCTCGCTGCCATTGGTTGCAAATGTTGTCCGGTGAGCTACAGGGAAAATAAGTGGTTAAACTCAGGTAACCCTGTTGATACCAGGGGACTACTGGGAGTTAGAAAGCAGGACTTCATTTTAAAAAGGAAGAAGAAAACAGAAAAACAAGTGGCTCTACCAATACAATGCTTACCATACAGGGAGATTTTCTTCAGAGGTTGCCCTCATAAACACTCTTATGGTGCGCAGCAGTAAAGATTCTCATGGAATACAAAAAAAAAAAAAAAATTGAGAAACAGAAATGTGGCACTCACCATTTGGTTAGGAAGATGCACATAGATCGCGTAACAACTATCACTATCTTGCTGTATTAGTCTCATGTGACGTGGGAGTTTGTATGCCAATTGCTTCTACCTCCTCGAAGTTTTAATGTTCATGGAATAAAAGAATGCTTTTACCTCAAATGGTGAGTGCCACAGTGCTGTTTCTCATTTTAAGAAGGGGTCGCCTTAGTGAGCTATGAAAAGCTGAGGCCCCACGTTGCTGTAATGCAGCATTTTTGGCTGCTGTAGAAAAAAAAAACAGTCTTTTACAGTATCAGCAAATTGAATTAGATTTATACACATTATGTAAAAAAAAAAAAAAAAAAAAAAGCTGTATTTTTTAAAAAAAGCAGCATGTTAATTTTAGCAGCAGAATCACAGCTAAAATATATATTCAATATTGGAAGAAAGAAACGCTGCAGAAAATAAGATAATACTATTAGGGCCCATGCACATGACCGTGTGCTATTTCAGCGTACTAATCGGGTCAATCTTATTCCTGTCCGCAGGGTCGGATTGACCCACCAGGGAATCGGTGAATCCCCTGGTGAGCCCAGTGCCTTTAGGGGGCCCTGCTGGACCCCCACTGCTTTTTTTTTTTTTTTTTTTTCACATATTTATACTTGTATGTATATACAGTTTTATTGATCTTTTTTGTTGTGTGAGGTTGTTTGCTTTGCATACCCAGAACAGGCAGCAAGCCTTTTATGGCTGGAGTGTCTCTGTACTCTGGTGGAGCAGTTGAAACACACAACTAGATGTTGCATGTTACCTGACGGTGCGGGGTTCATAGGCAGCAGTGGCAAAGGAAGTTGACGCCCTGGTAGCCTCCCATACATGAGTGCCAGCCCCAGCAGTGTAGAGACAAGGGGCTCAGCAGCACCTCACCTGGCAAAACTGACCTAAAAGAGTGGCAGAGTGTGAGTGCTGGATGTGGCAGAGTCAAAACCAGATAGACATATGTATATAACAGGAACAGACTTTACTGGAACATGAGTGCAGTATGTGAAAGTCCACCTCACATGGCGAATAACAGATATAGTACAGCACACACTCCAAACCAGGAAGTGTATCAACAGCATCAAAATAACAAAGTACAGACTGTCTACAGAGAAACATTTAGTAACAGCTACATCTAGTGCCATAAATGTAAACTGCAGTCAATCCAGGAAATACAGAGACAAAGCTAAGCTGTTGCCTCTCCAACACTCCTCCTCAACAGCTAAGGCTTAGTCTGTTAAGGCTTACAAAGAAGATGGGCCTGAATGTCTTTCAGCGGTCAGGGGCTTGGTAAGGATATCTGCTGTCATATCCTCAGTCAGGCAATAAAGTAACTCAAGAAGTCCCTGCTCTTGAAGATCCCTGAGAAAGTGGAACTTCACATCAATATGCTTGGTTCTCGAGCTAACCCTTTCCATCTGCGCAAGTGCAAGGCATCCTTGATTGTCCTCAAAGATTCTTGTTGGTTTCAACTGTGGTTGACCCAAGTCTTTTAACAGTTGTCTCAACCATATGACTTCTTGACTTGCCTGCGCTGCTGCAACATATTCTGCTTCTGTAGATGATAGTGTAACAGTGTAACTGCTTTCCAACAGCTAGCGCCTCCTGATAGAAGAAACAGGTACTCACTTGTAGATTTTCTCTCACTGGTATCTCCGGCCCAATTAGCATCCATGTATCCTGTCAGGGTGCTTTCGTCACTTGCTGGTAACTTTAGCTTGTAGTGTAAAGTCCCTTTAAGATAGCGAATGACTCGCTTCACAGCATTCCAGTCCATCTGACTTGGCGTTGAAGTCTTTCTGCATAGGATTCCAACTACTGCTGCAATGTCAAGCCTTGTAACGGTGCTAATGTACAGCAATTTCCCTATTGCTTTCCTGTACTGAGTGTTAGTTGGTAGTAGCGCATCTTGGCTGTCTATCTTCTTCAGGTAGTTGGTTTCTATAGGAGAGTTTACTGGTTTTGTGTCTTCCATTCCAAATGTCTCAATTATTTCCTGTATTTTGTATTTTTGGTTCAGAAGGAAGCTGCCATCTTCCTCTGTCTCAATCTGAATGCCTAGATAATTCTTTACGTTGCCGAGATCTTTGGTCTCAAAGTGCTGATTTAGGGTTTGCAGTATTTCTCCTTCATCCCCTTCTTGCTTGCAACAAATCAGAATATCGTCCACATAAATGAGTACATAGATCCACCTGTCTGCCAATTTCTTTGTGCATAAACAGGGGTCTGCTTTACTCCTCTGAAAGTCCTCATATGTAAGCACTTCATTTATTTTCATACTCCATGCTCTGGCGGCTTGCTTTAGACCATATATACTCCTCTGAAGTTTGCATACTAGGTCTGGCCTTTGCTCACCTTTGAATCCTGGTGGTTCTTCCATGTAGATGTTTTCTGCTAACTCACCATGTAGAAACGCTACATCAAAGTGTCTTACTTGTATTTTCCTCATTGCAGCTACTGTCAGCAAAGTTCTTATTGTAGCATGTTTGACTACTGGCGCAAATGTCTCATCATAGTCCTCTCCATATTTTTGCGAATATCCCTTGGCTACGAGCCTTGCTTTCACTCCACTGTGCCATCTGCATTGTATTTTACTTTGAAAGTCCATTTACAACCTATGGATTTCCTTCCAGGTGGCAGTTCTGTAAGTGTCCATGTTTTAGTGTCATGCATGGATTTTATCTCTTCCTTTGCAGCCTTAATCTATTTACTGGCTTCCCCTTCTGAAAGCTGAGATATGTCTTCCCAAGTTACAGGTTCATTAGAACTAGCAGTGCTTGCCTTGTATGAGAGACATACAGTTGGTTTACCTTTATTGTCTGTCATCGAGCGTCTTGGTTCTGTGTGTGAGCTTGGCTGTGTCTGTTCTTCATTACTGATGGAGTGTGCGCTCACTTCATCTGTTTGTTTGGAAGTTACAGATGTTGGTTGATCAGTGTCAGTTTTCTCTTCTGTTCTTACTTCCTCTGTTGTCATTACATTGTCTCTCAGCTCTTCAACAAAAGTTATGCTGTTGCTAATGGTAACCGTGTCAGTTTTGGGATTTAGGATTCTGTAACCCTTAACATTGTCACTGTATCCAACAAAGACGCCTTCAAATGCTTTGTTTTGAAGTTTGGTGCATTTTTCTTCTGGAATGTAGATGAACGCCTTACATCCAAAAACTCTTATATGTTTTACACTCGGCTTCTCATTGTGCCACAGTTCATACGGAGTTTTCTCCATTGTTCTACAAAAGAGTCTGTTTTGCAAATAAGTGGCTGTCATTGCTGCTTCACCCCAATATTTTTGTGGTAGTCAGCATGCATCTGATCATTTCAGTCAGAGTTCTGTTCTTTCTTTCAGCTACCCCGTTTTGCTCTGGTGTGTAGGGGACTGTCTTTTGATGCTCTATTCCATTCTGCTTTAAGTACTCTTGTATTTTATGTCCTGTGAATTCACCTCCATTGTCACTCCGAAGTATGAGAGGTTTTCTCTGAAACTTGTTACTTGCCCTTACTACATAGTCCTGTAATGTGTCAAAAACTTCACTCTTGTATTGCATTAGGTAAGTGACTTTGTATCTTCAATAGTCGTCTATGAAAGTCACTTGTACATGTACCGTTTTTCCTTCCAGGTGTAGGTGGGTATAGGGGACCACATACATCACTGTGAACTAGATCAAGAGGTCTTGAAGCTCTATTGTGACTTACTTTAGGAAGTGTTGCTCTTGTAGCTTTGGATTTGATGCAATATTCACATTTAACGATAAGGGGATACTGTTAGATCCTTTGTCAGATTCCTCTTTTGTAGTTCCTGTATGCATTCTGGGTGTTTGTGACCTAAACGACTGTGCCACACGTGTATACAGTCATTGTGCTTATGTGTGTATAGTCTCACCTGCTCCTTCACTGTGTTGAGATGATATACACACGTGGACAAAATTGTTGGTACCCCTCGATTAATGAAAGAAAAACCCACAATGGTCACAGAAATAACTTGAATCTGACAAAAGTAATATGCCAAACTACATGTTGACAAGCCACAAAGCTTCTGGGAGAATGTCCTATGGACAGATGAGACAAAAATCGAAATTTTTGGCAAGGCACATCAGCTCTATGTTCACAGATGGAAAAATGAAGCATATCTTGAAAAGAACACTGTCCCTACTGTGAAACATGGAGGAGGCTCTGTTATGTTCTGGGGCTGCTTTGCTGCATCTGGCACAGGGTGTCTTGAATCTGTGCAGGGTACAATGAAATCTCAAGACTATCAAGGGATTCTAGAGAGAAATGTGCTGCCCAGTGTCAGAAAGCTTGGTCTCAGTTGCAGGTTATGGGTCTTGCAACAGGATAATGACCCAAAACACACAGCTAAAAACACCCAAGAATGGCTAAGAGGAAAACATTGGACTATTCTGAAGTGGCCTTCTATGAGCCCTGACCTAAATCCTATTGAGCATCTTTGGAAGGAGCTGAGACATGCCATCTGGAAAAGGCACACTTCAAACCTGAGACAACTGTAGCAGTTTGCTCATGAGGAGTGGGCCAAAATACCTGTTGAGAGGTGCAGAAGTCTCATTGACAGTTACAGGAATCGTTTGATTGCAGAGATTGCCTCAAAAGGTTGTGCAACAAAATATTAAATTAAGGGTACCATCATTTCTGTCCAGGCCTGTTTCATGAGTTTTCTTTTTTTAAAAATTCTTTTGAAGCATGGTTGAAAAGCAATGTCTGACTTTCATTTGTTCATTTTCATAGAATTTTTATATATTATTACTTTTGTCAGATTCAAGTTATTTCTGTGACCATTGTGGGTTTTTCTTTCATTAAACAAGGGGTACCAACAATTTTGTCCACGTGTGTAGATGATCATCTGCTTGCCATCTAGGATAGAACACTTGTCACCTTTGAAATTTTACAGTGAGTCCTTTGGTTGTCAGACGCGTCACAGATAAGAGTCCTCCTTCTAGATCAGGAACATAAAGTACATCTTTTACTGGTATTGCTACATTGTGTCCTGCATCATTGGGGCATACAAGGGTTCCATGCCCATATCCTTCTGCACATATTTTACTTCCATCTGCGAAGTAAATAGTCTCTTTGTTATTCAGATCAAGTTCCGTGAAAAAACTTCTATCACTAATCATGTGACTGGTTGCTCAATGCACCAGTCTTGCAATATATGGTTGCCTGTCACTTTAAATGTGGCATTCCAGTTCCCTTCACACAAATCAGAAATTGTGGCTTTGACTTTCTGCTTAGTATAAGAGGGTGCTGTCTCATCTGATCTGCTTTCCATATAGTGCAGTCTTTGTGTCCTTGTCTGCAGCATCTAAAGCACACTCTAGTTTCCTTACTGTGTGACCTTGTGTCTGTAGCCTTAAGAGCGGTTTTGGAGTCAGTTTCTGTGTAATGTGCAAACTTCTTTCTTCAGTGATATTAATCTATGAGCCTGGTTTTTACGAATGTTAGTGTCAGATCTGTCTCAGGCCGAGTCTCCAGCGCATTGATCAGTGCAGTGTATGTGTCAGGTAAACTGCATAATAAAATGGCTGCAGCGTGACTGTCTGTTATATTCTCACCGACTGATCTGAGTTGTGTGATCACTTCCAGAATGGCATTTATATGCTCTTTCATGTCCTGCTCTCTGCTAAGCCTCATTTTGTAGAGTTTCCTCAGCAGAAACAATTTGCTGTTTAAACTGGATCTCTCATGCAGTCTTTTCAGTACATCCCACATGCCTTTCGCTGCATTCTCACTGCGTATGTGAATAAGCTGATCATCTTCTACTAGTAAGCTTATGGTGGCCCGCACCCATCTGTTTTTCCTGTGCCAGTCCTGATAACCATCCTGTGGTCTCTCTGTAGTGATAACTTCCCACAAGTCATCCCTGGATAATAGCATTTCCACTTTAAATTTCCATAGCTGATAATTGTCATTGTTCAGCTTGGCCACTGATAGTTTAGGTTCTGAACTACAGGCCATTCTCCCTCCTTTATATATAGGAACAATCTTAGTTCTGTACAGGAGATGTCTCTGTGGAAGCTTCCTTATTGTCAATCTCTGCATCTGCCACACTGTCTTCTGTTCTGGACTGCACTCTGCCTGGGCCGCTTCTGGTCACTGGGCTTTAACCAGTTACTCGGGCTTCATTTGATTACTGGGCCCATAACCTGTTGCAGAGAGTGTGAGTGGTGGATGTGGCAGAGTCAAAACCAGATAGACATATGTATATAATAGAAACAGACTTTACATTGAAAGGATTGTCCAGGATATTTTTTTTTTTAAATTAGGCATGAGCAGGTGAAAAAAAAACCCCCAAAACTTAATCTTCCGTCCGCAGTGTCTCCCAGCGCAGATCAGACCTGTAGCACTGTTTTCTTCCAGGGGAAATCTCCTCTGCACATGACTACCTGTGACGTCACACCGTCACCGGAGCACCGGGGAGTATGAAAAAGAAAAAAAAATTAAAATTATGCTGGACAACCTCTTTAAAGTGTGGGGTTGATCATGGATAATTTTTTTTTTATGGTTTATCCTCAGGATATTGCATAATTACCTGATCAGTAGGGGCCGATACCAAGCCCTCAGACCAATCATCTGTACGGAGCCTATCCTGTACACAATAAGGGGACGGAAGGATAAAGCTTTGTCCACTGTATATTACCCAGGCACCTTCACTGCATCTCAGCACATATTGACGTTAGTGGGAGCAGAGCTGCAGTGAAGGCGCCAGACTACTATACAGCAGATGGAGCTTTCTGCTTCCCACCCATAAAAAAAACCCCATTAAACTGTGTGGGGAATATTAAAGGCGTTGTCCAGAGTTAATGTCCTCTCCACAGGATGTTAGCCCCCATCATTACCCTCACACAGTATGGGGAAGGGGGGGCCAGTGAAAAGGCCACTGTATGGGGGGACCAGAACGAGACTGAATGGACACTGGTGGCAGACAATGGAGCGCCGGGGACACGCAAGTATTCTTTATTTAATTTTATACCTCCTGCTCGCCACATGGGTTGCTCCAATTCCTGGACAACCTCTTTAAAGGAGGTCCACCTTTCTAATATTGATGGCCTGTCCTTGGGATAGGCCATCAATTTTACATCTACAGGGGTCTGACAGTCAATACCTCTGCAGATCAGCTTTTCCAGGACAGTTCAGCTACAGGTAGTGCAGTGGTGCATATGGTGGGTGAGTAGCATGGCTCCCGACATGTTATCTTTAGCCACCCTGTCTCAGTACAGCTGATCTGCAGGGGTCGTGGTAGTGGGTCACTAGAAACAATTCCACTGGTGGGCCCTATATATCCCAGTCCGACACTGCCTGTCCGGTTTTGCGGCCATGCTCGCTGGCCCCAATGAATGGGGCCGTGAAAGCACGGCCGGCACATGGATGACATCCGTGTGCTGCCTGTGCCGTTCGATCACGTGTGCATGAGCCCTTAGGCAACGCAGGCTTAGTCAGGCAGTCTGAAAAAACACCAGATTAATCATCCAGCATCAGTCACTGTATCTATAGACTGACTAGGCATTTATTCCATCTTTTAGTTGGCTATTTTTTTGCGGCATTCTGGCTCATTTAAAGAGGTTGTCCAGGATAAAAATAATTTTTTAAAATAGGCTGGGGAAAGATGAACAAAAAAAACAAGTCACCTGTCCCCAAATGCTCTGATGCCTCCCAGCACGGTCCAGTCATGCTGCTCTGTTGTCTTCTTTTGAAGAAAGTCCTCGCCTGCTGTGACGTCCTGTATTCTTTTCCTTAGGCCGCTCCTGTGACCGCTGATTTGGTCACCTGCGGAAAACAGCCGAGTTACAGGACTGGACCACACTGGGAAAGACCAAAGCCCCGGGGACAAGTGAGTATGTTTTTTTTTTTTTTGCCTAAAAGAAGAAAAATTGTCCTGTATAACCACTTTAAAGTTTTGACCGCTTTTTATGAGATTCTAATCTTCTAATTCTAAACATTAAAAGCGAGATTAGAGAGCCTGTAGGAATCCTCAACAAGAATGACTTTGGCCTTTATCTTATGTATTAAATATGAAATCGTGTTAAACAGAGGGTACTGACTTCCTCTAACATATTTCTCTTGTGGACGATGTTTAGACCTCAGAGGTCCACAAGGGAGATCACATTATTTTAAAACACTCAGATGCACTTTTTGGCACCTATTGAGCATTGATATTGATTCATCTTCTATATTTATCTGTCCCCAGAGCAGACATTACAACCGCTGCAAGATCTCCATGGAAACCAGGACGCACCCAAGTCTCTTCCTATCCCCTCCTGCCTGGCAACACATTTGATTGGCTGGTGGTAAGTGGGCATTGGACTGACATCTTACACAAGGAAACAGCAAACATTTTCACATGGTGTGACAATTTTTTTTTTTTTTTTAAAGTCAAAAGATGTGTAAAAGCTAAAAGATGTTGACTCTTAAAAGAAAGTCATATAATGCAAGTAAGCATGCTTTGTGGGGCATAGCATGTCCCGCACACTCCCAGTCTTTTGAATAAACCCCTACAAATATGTTCAGCCTTATCGAAACACACTTTAGCATGTTCAGCTGCCATATTATACTTTTGCACTTGTTTCAAGGTAGAAAGACCAATGGTACAGAAAATTTCTGCCCCCTGACTAGGCTAACTTTCAGCTCAGACACTAGGACGCAATGCCTTAGGATCCCCTTGCCCTCTAGTAACTCCTTCCTTCTGACTGTGTTTTCTTGGTCTGTGAGAGAGATTGTAGGAGCAATCTGCAGAAGCAGCGTTTAAAATATCCAAGAGAGCCCTGTGCCAGGTAAATATACCTGAGGTGCTGATTGTGGCACAGATGCCGAAGGTTGCTGACCCGTCTTACACACTGACTGGCTAGCTCATCTCTGTCTCATGGGTAGGGGCAGGGTTTAAGTTTTATATCAGGCAATGGGGCGTCAACCACACACAGTTGGACATCAGGGCCAATGCAGGCACGCTGTCTGAGAACAGTAACAACAAATGTGCTCTGCTTTTCTAACACTCAATAAATATGTCCCTTAACCCCTTAAGGACACAGCCCAAAAGTGCGTTAAGGACCAGGCCTTGTTTATCAAAACTGACATGTGTCACTTTATACTTTGAGACGCTTTAACTTACACAAGTGATTTTGAGATTGTTTTCTCGTGACACATTGTACTTCATGTCAGTGGTAAACACTAATCAATATTTTTGTATTTATTTATAAAAAAATAGGATATTTGATGGAAATTAAAAAAAAAAAAAACCAAAAAAAAAAAACCACAATTTTCAAAATGTGAAATTCTCTACTTTTCAGACAGATAGTCATATCACACAAATACATTAATAAATATTATCTACAATATCTCTGCTTTATATTGGCATAATCGTTTAATCGTCCTTTAATTTATTTTGGATGTTAGAAGGCTTACAAGTGTAACAGCGATTTTCCAGATTTACAAGAAAATTTCCCAAACTAATTTTTTAGGGACCACTTCAGTTCTGAAGGGGATTATAAAGGACTATATATTAGAAACCCCCATAAATCACCCCATTTTCAAAACTGCACCCCTGAAATAATTCAAAACAGCATTTGGGAAGTTTGTTAACCCTTTAAGCGTTTCACGGGGATTAAAACGATATCGAGGTGAAATTTAGACATTTCATTTTTTTCCACTAATCCCTTCATTTAGCCCTAAAATTAACACATTCACAAAGGGTTAAAAGGAGAAAATGCATCTCACAGTTTATTATACAATTTCTCCAGAGCACAGAAATACCCCACATGTGGGTGTAAACTGATGTTTGGGCATTCGGCAGTAAACAGAAGGGAAGGAGCGACACTGGACGTTTGAAAAGCAGATTTTGCTGGAATAGTTTTCATGTCTCATTTGCAAAGGCCCTAGAGTACCAATACAAAGGAAACCCCCAAAAAGTGACCCCATTTTGGAAACTACACCCCTCACAGAATTTATCAAGGGGTAGTGAGCATTTTGACCTCACAGCTGTTTCACAGATTTTACTAACATTGGGATGTATAAATGAAAAATTACTAAAACTTCAGTTTATCTCCAAAGTTTTCAATTTCACAAGGGGTTAAAGGAGAAAAAGGACCCCATAGTTTGTTAAACAAATTCTCCTGAACACAGCAATACCCCATATGTGGTCGTAAACTGCTGAATGGGTACATGGTGGGGCTCGGAATGGAAAGAGCGCTATTTTGCTTTTGTAGGGCAGATTTTGCTGGAATAGTTTTCAGGTGCCATGTCGCATTTGCAGAGCCCCCAAAGTACCAATACAGTGGAAACCCCCTAAAAGTGACCCCATTTTGGAAACCACACCAGTCACAGAATTCATCAAGGGGTATAGTGAGCATTTTGACGCTACAGCTGTTTCACAGATTTTATTAACATTGGGACATGAAAATGAAAAATTACTTTTTTTCCCAATAAAACATCAATTTAGCCCCAAATTTTTCATTTTCACAAGAGGACAAAGGAGAAAAAGCTCCCCAAAGTGCGTTACACAATTTCTCCTGAACACAGAAATGCCCCATATGTGGTTGTAATTTGCTGTTTGGGTACATGTTCGAGCTCAGAATGGAAGAGCGCTATTTAGCTTTTGCTGGAAGAGTTATCAGGTGCCATGTCGCATTTGCAGAGACCCTAAAGTACCAATACAATGGAAACCCCCTAAAAGTGACACCATTTTGGAAACTACACCCCTCATAGAACATATCAAGGGGTATAGTGTGCATTTTGACCTCACAGCTGTGTCACAGATTTTATTAACATTGGGACGTAAAAATGAAAAATTTTTTTTTTTTTCCCACTAAACCGTCCATTTAGCGACATATTTAAAATTTTTGCAAGTGGTTAAAGAAGAAAAAAACACCCCACAGTTTGTTACACAATTTCTTCTGAACACAGAAATGCGCCATATGTGGTTATAACCTGTTGTATGGGTATATGGTGGGGCTCAGAATGGAAAGAGCGCTATTAGGCTTTAGGAGGGCAGATGTGGTTGGAATAGTTTTCAGGTGCCATGTCGCATTTGCAGAGCCCCTAAAGTACCAATACAAGAGAAACCCCTCAAAAGTGCCCCATTTTAGAAACAACACCCCTCAAGGAATGTATCAAGGAGTATTATCATTTTGAGCCTAAAAAGGCTTCCCAAAAATTAATGTACAAAGTGAAAATTTAAGTTTTTGAAGAAATATCCAATTTCAGTGCCTAATATGTTACGACCACTTTGTGGCATCAGAGACATGCACTCCTAAAACTATTAAGTGGGCTATCCCGGGGGAAAAAAAAAAAATTAAATATGTGGGTGTAAACTGCTGCTTGGGCACACAGCAGGACTCAGAAGGGAAGGAGCACTGTGTTTTTTTTAGCTTTTGGAGTACAGATTTAGAGGGACTTTCTGGACACCATGTTGATATTGCAGAGCCCTGGAGGTGCCAGTAAACTGGAATTCCCCAAGAAGTGACCCCATTTTGTAGGGGCAATTTTAGGGTGTCTGCAAATGTGACATGGTGTCCAAAAACCAACAATCTAAATCTGCGCTCCAAAAGTACATAGCGCTCCTTCACATCTGCACCCTGCTGTGTGCCCAAATAGCAGTTTATGCCCACATGTATGACACTGGTGTACCCAGGATAATGAACTTAGCAACGCCATATGTGGGTATAAACTGCTGTTTGGGAACAGCCGGGCACAGAAGGGAAGGAGTGCTATTTTGGTTTTTAGAGCACAGTTTGGTTTTTGGACACCATGTCACTTTTGCAGAGCCCAATAATTGCCAGTAAAGTGGAATCCGCAGACATGTGACCCCATTTTGGAAACTACACCCTTCAAGGGATTTATCAAGTGGTGTAACGAGCATTATTAACCCTTAAGTGTTGCATTCTTTTAATTTCCAGAAATGAATGTGCAGATGATAATGAAAAGTTAATAACATTTTTCCAGAGATTCGCATTTCAGTGCCCAATATGTTGTGCCCAGCTTATGTCTGCACAGACACACACTCCAAAAACTGTTAAACGGGGATCCTGGGCACAACAGCTTTTGGAGCGTTCATCTCTGATACAAGCCGCGCACAACATATTACGTACTGAAATGATGTATTCCTGGAAAAATTACCATTTTAACCTTTCAGCATCAGCTGCGTATTCATTTATGGATAATAAATTATATAGCAACACTTGGGGGTTAAAAATGCTCACTGTACCCCTGGATAAATTCCTTCAGGAGTGTAGTTTCCAAAATGGGGTCACATGTCAGGGGATTCCACTTTACTGGCGTTTCAGCTCTGCAAAAGTGTAATGGTGTCCAAAAACCAAACCGTCAAAGCCTGTGCTTCAAACACCAAATAGCGCTACTTCCCTTCTGTGCCCGGCTGTGCCCAAACAGCAGTTTATACCCACATATGACATTAAGTATATTACCCTGGGTTCACCAGTGTCATACATGTGGGCATAAACTGCAGTTTGGGCACACAGCAGGGCGCAGAAGGGAAGGAGCGCTATGTGGCTTTTGGAGTGCAGATTCAGATGTTTGGTGTCTGAATGCCATGTCTTGTTTGCAGAGCCTGTAAGGTACCATAACAGTGAATTCCCCAAAGGAGTGACCCCATTTTGAAAAGTGCAAAGAATTTATCAAGGGGTGTAGTGAGCAGTAGTATCCCAGACATGACTGTACAGCGGATGGGGAAAAGTGAATATGTAAGCTGTGCAGAGTACATTGGGAACACCAAATTCCCTCCTACTTCCCCAGTTGCTCCTATGATTGGGGGAGGGGGGGGGGTTCACTCTGGGGGTCACTTCTGGTGTCTTTTCCCTTGTAAGCCCTAAATCTGGGGTGTCCCCTGATATCTGCTCACACAGCTTATACATTCCCCTCCTGCCGCAGCCAGTTTTGTTCTAATGATTTGGCGATTTTTGGGGTTTTTGTCTTCACATTGTACAAGCTGTATTTTCTTTATTTCTCTGGTGATGTAGCCATATGAGGGCTTGTTGTTTGCGGGGTGAGATGTATTTTGTAATGACATCATCTTTGGGCTCCTATAACTTATTGAATAAATTTTATTAACTCTTTCTTGGTGGACTAAAAAAACCCCCATCAATTCTGGCACTGTGTTTTACCTTTTAAATTTTTCACCATGCAGCATAAAGCAACATGTTACCTTTATTCTACGGGTCAGTACGATTACGGCGATACCTCATTTATATTGTTTTTTTTATGCGATACTAATTTTGCAGAACAAAAACCCATTTGGGGACATAAATTAATTGTTTTTGCATCGCCATCTTCTGAGATGCGTAGCATTTTTATTTTTCAGTTTACAGAGTTGGTTGAGGGCTTATTTTTTGTGGGACAACCTGTGCTTTTTATTGGTACTGTTTTGGGGCACATATGACTTTTTGATCACTTTTTATGGCATATTTTGTAAGGTGAGATGGCGAAAAATCATTACTTTTGGCGGGTTTTTTCCATTTTTTTTTTCCCCCGACGTTCACCGTGTACGTTAAATATTGTTTCAGTTTTTATTGTACAGGTTGCTATGGACGCGGCGATACCAAATATGCATGGTTTTTATTAATTTTTAGGGTTTTTTTTATATAATTCATTTTATATAGGAAAAGGGAAGTTTTGGGGCTTTATTCTTTTATTAATTTTTTTCAAACACTATTTTTTACTTTTTTTCACTTTTATTTTTTCATGTGTCCCATTAGGACATCTGAGCCAGCAATGCTGTGATTGCTGGCTCTGTACTATAGACTGCAAGACACGAGCATACAAGTGTCTTGCAGTCTATACAGGAAGTCAGCGCTATGCAGACGCATAGCCTAACTTCCGGAGGTCTCGGCAGGATCAACCAGGTAGTGGGGTCTCCAGGCAGCCTGGGGCCACTGGGCAGACCCCGGGTGCATATTATAGATATCGGCACCCCCCAATCTCGCCGCGGGGGGTACCGAGGGGAGCGGCAACATGGCGGAACCCCTTGGATGCCGTGGTCATGTTTGACCGCGGCATCCAAGGAGTTAAAACCTCCAATCGGAACTTAGTTCCGACCAGAGGTTATGGAGCAGGGTGCTAACTGTCAGTTACAGCTAACACCCAGTTCCGATGCAGCCCGCTCAAATAGTGAGCGGGCGGCCGCCCTAGGGCATAATATTGCAGGAGGAACTGAGCAGATTGATATTTAGTTTTATAGGAAAAGATTCAGTAAAACTTGTCATTTATTGATTTCTCTGTTCTTTATGCTTGGAAGGAGTAATTGAGTCCAGTGGGCGGTCCTATAAGTGATTGTGCCTGTAAAGATAGCTGTCAATCACCGTTAGTACCACCCACTCAATTACTCTTAAGTATAGAAAGAACAGAGAAATAAATGAATCAAAGGTTATACTGATTTTTAGCCCCACAAAACTATATATCAATTTGTTCATTTCTCCTGCTCTATAACATGGTGTCTGCAGATTAGACTGCATTGTCATAGTGACAGGTTCCCTTTAACTAATATACCATTTCTCCCCTGAGGACGCACAAGTTAAATTAGTATGCAGAAACGCTTAGGGAAGCAACAGAATGGACTAGGGACCAGACAGTGGATGCTTTAATACAGCTGGACAGTCAAAATAGGTAGTTACTAGCTGATGTGATACACGATTGATCTACAGGCCTTGCCCCTGACACTTGCTACCTAAGTGGTCTATGTGCAGCACCTAGATTTGACATAAAACTATTAAGTTGGCTGCTGCACTGTCACAGTCTGATTTTTTTTTTCATGCCTTCAGTTAGCCTCATAGGTTTCAGAGTTTACCCAATGAAATGGGTAAAAACTGTAATACATGTTTTAGAAATAATTACATAAATTTATGATTTTAAATCAGGCTGGTGCTATATGCTCCCAAAACCTCCTAAGGCTAAGGCCCCACGTTGCGGAAACGCAGCTTTTTTTGTTGCATATTTTTGAGTCAAAGCTAAGAGTGCCTACAAAAGGAATGGGAAATATATAGGAAGTACTTCTACTTCTACTTTCAGCTCAGTCCACTCCACTCCTGACTTTGGCTCAAAAAAATGCAACAAAATCTGCAACCAAAGAAGCTGCGTTTCAGCAAAGTGGAGCCTTAGCCTAACAACTAGGTCAGAACGGCTTAGATGATGGGCAGTTTATCAAAATGACCATCTTGCTTCACTCAGTCTCAAAGTCTGTTGAGTGCGTCATAGAGGCATTTCTAGCAGTCAACAATCTATCACCAAGTGGTACACTACCCAAAAGTATCACCTGAGAGTCTTTTTATAGGACAGCAAGAAAGCGGTTTTACACCCTCTTGCGGCAAGACCCAATGTCTAAATCAGACCACACCTGTAATCATTTACATTTCTGCCTGAGACATAACTGAGTTTTGCAGCATTACCATCTGGGTACATTATAATTATCAATGAGACTGTTATACAGCAAGCATAAATGTGACAATATGTAAGAATGCAGTAAAGCAAAAATTGCCAACTTGTTCTAGCTTGCAAGGTGCAGTTTAGTATAGCAAGAGAAAAATAATAGCACTTATACTTTACAGCCTATCAATAATAAAAACAAGTGATACATTTTAGTCCAGTTCTACGGTGTTGAATGTAGTACAGATATTGTTTGCAACCTGATGTCAATAATATAGCTGCTTTTCTGAAGTCAAATTGTAGTAATCTCCAATGACTTGTAACAGCTATGGAGGCAGATATGAGGGGCCCCAAGAATTACATGTAGTTGCTAGGCTACTGGTTTGAACCAACGCAACTCACCAAGGCTTAGTTCACTTTAAATGGAAACTACCACTATGAAAATGCTGTGTAATCTGTAGAAAGCACATTATAGAGAAGGAGGAGCTGAACAGATTGATATCTAGTTTTATGGAAAAGGATTCATTATATCTTGTAATTTAACCATTTATGTTTCTGTTCTTTGTATGCTTAAAGTGGGTAATTGAGTCCAGTGGGTGGCCCTAACAGTGACTGACAGTTATCTCTGTATGCACAGTCATAGAGGGGAGGCTGTAATTCACTGATAGGACCACACAGTGGACTCGGCAACCCCCTTTAAGCATAGCAGGAACAGAGAAAAATTAATAAATTACAGGTTATACTAAATATTTTTCCCACAATATCATATATCAATATGCTCAGCTCCTCCTGCTCTATAACATGCTGCCTGCAGATTACAAGGCATTTTCACAGTGACAGGTTCCCTATGAATAAACCTGTCACTACTGCCTACATGTCTCTTTATGTAAGTAATATGTAACAATTCTGAAGCACCTTCTCATAAAACTGTGTTGTGCCATTACTCTTTTACGATGTCTAAATACTTATGAATACATTTCTAGGAGGAATAACAGAGGAACAGCATAAAAAAAGTTTTAAAACACAAACACTATAAATTTTCTCTGTTTCCATGAGAAACTTAGCTACTTTATTGAGATTGATTGAGTAAACAACCTGTACATCAGACTTGGGGTTACTGTAATCAGATCTGGTGGTTTACTTCGAGAAGCTGTAGTACAATTGGTTAAAAAAAAAAAAACAAAAAAAAAAAAAAAAAAAAAAACACAACACAACATGCAAAAATCAATAGACAATGCTAAGCAAACCTTGGCTCAGTTTGTGGGTATCAGATTGTGTTAATACTGAAAATTAAATGTTTTGTGCTTCATTTTCGATCACAGCACATTACCAATTATATATACACATTATATATACACTGTAGACAAGTAATGGACTTCAGGTCAGGAAGAAGTGACCTTATTTTTCAGTTAACTGTCTTATTCTCATTGCCACACAACATCATCAGCTTTCGTTAGAACTTGAAAGATCCTCTTTATGTCCTCTGACAATGGTGGTATTATATACCACTAAATACTTATATACCATTGTATTCAGCGCACTGTAAGCTTTCCTGGTATGCGTCCCGAGATATCAGTGCCATTAGTTTCAGCACAGATATCCCTCCACTGTCAGAAAAAAAAAAAAAAAAAAAAACACCACACACACACACACAACAAAACACAAAACTAAGGGAAGCCAAGTGATGACATCTTGCCATCAGAAAGAGTTCACTGAAATAAATGAGGCCATTAATAGAAACAATATTCATTATAGTATGGTAATAATGACTCCGTAAGAGACTCTGCTGATTTCTGTGACAAAGTCCTGCAGACATGGCTTCATTATCCACTGCTTTCGACACCCAGTGGACCCCATTATAGTCAATGGAGTCTGCCAGGCTCCGTATGTAACCGATAGTCCACCAACGGACTAGAACAACAGAAAGCTGTTGCTACTGTGAACTTTGCGTAAGGCATGTGGTCTCACTCAGATTCATAGCAGAGCAAAGAAAAATATAAAAGCAAAGATGGTTTCTGATCAGGAGCTGGATTGTAGGGGTAGGAGTACAGTATACATGATAAAAGGCTGAAGAGAGAGTCAGGTGATGGGTACAGGAATTAAAAAAAAAAAAAGATATTTTGATGATCTTCAAAACACACAGATGCTTGAGATAAAAAAATTCACACAAAAACTTCATGACTAAGGACGGAAGAGACGTCAGATAGGCTCTTTGCTGTACCCAACCCCATTGCTGTGTCACAGATTTTTAATCGATAAGAAATAAAGTGTTGATTTTACTCCTGAAGTGCTGGATCAGTAGTTTCTCTCTACATGCAAACTATCTCTTTCTGGTCTTCAGATACTGTACATTTTTATTATATTATTAAAACTTGCCTATGTTGCAAATCACTGTTATACGTAAGAAATAAAGTACCCAACCATACAGTGGAGTATATGTTATTTTGGTCTGTCTCACAAAGCCTAGGTCCCTAGCACACTAGACTTTACTAGACAAGCTTTACCATAACACTTGCATTCAATGGTGGTACAATATTATGCAAGGTTAAAATATTGTTCATCAAGCCTCAGTGACCAAGGGATTATCCAAAGACCTTTGAGAAGACTGAGAATAATATATCCCTTAGAAAGCAAACTCTATCTAGTCAGTAAATTTCTAATTTGACATGAATCTAGGACACCAGTATGGTACAGGATATTCTCTCATCCACTATATGACAATATCTGCATCCAGTCTGACCATTTATCACCAAAGTAATAGGATACAGAGTTTTGAAGTATACTGTATATAGACTGTTGTATAGTCTAAACCCACATGCAGTGTGCATAATCTGTAACCAAACATTGTGCCAAACTGTATACAGTGAATTGTTAATTTCCATTACACTAACAGCATTCTGCAAATTAATCCGGTCTGCTCAGTACTTAATAAATGTGTACGTTAATTTGTGCTTAGTATTATATATTGGTAAAGTACAGGAATAGTTCACTGATGGTTAATTGTCACCAAACGCCAATAAGCATCATTCATGAACAAGGCGTTTTCAAACTGGGTTCTATATTTAAACTCCTCACAAAATCTCCATTTTCTAATCCAGATAGACAGCAATGATCTTGCATAGTTCATCGTTAAAGTATTTCTATATTAAGATGTCCTTATAAGTGGTCCGCTCTCTTCTTCTGTGCCCTAAAAAACACAAGGAAAGACATTATTAGAGATAGTCATGAAACAAAAATAAAAGCCAACTACTTAAAGGGGTGATGGACTCGGGGCTTCTGGAGACGTCATGACCCCCAGGTCATGTGATCTAAGGCAGTCCCCATAGCACAGGTAATTAATAACCTGTGATATTAAGGTGGAAAGAGGGTGGGGGAGGGTTAGTAGATCAACAACGAACTCTGCCTCAGATCACATGACCCGGAGGTAGTGAGGTCAGCGGAACCCCAAGGTCCAATTAAATAAGTTACTACACACTGGACAACTCCTTTAATCTCTCACGTATAAGAGACTTCACAAATGCAGTGTATGGGTACTTTTACACAGGTTGATTTCTTTCATAAAGAACTGACTACAGTTAGGTCCATATACATTTGGACACTGACACAAATTTAGTTTTTTTTACCTGTTTACTGAAACATATTCAAGTAATAGTTATATAATGGACATGGACATAAAGTCCAGGCTGTCAGCTTTCATTTGAGGGTATCCACATTAAAATTGGATGAAGGGTTTAGCAGTTTCAGCTTCTTAACATGCGCCACCCTGTTTTTAAAGGGACCAAAAGTAATTGGACAATTGACTCAAAGGCTGTTTCATGGGCAGGTGTGGGCAATTCCTTCATTATGTCATTCTCAATTAAGCAGATAAAAGGCCTGAGATGATTTGAGGTGTGGTGCTTGCATTTGGAAGATTTTGATGTGATGAAAACATGCGGCCAAAGGAGCTCTCCATGCAGGTGAAATAAGCCATCCTTAAGCTGCGAAAACAGAAAAAACCCATACGAGAAATTGCTACACTATTAGGAGTGGCAAAATCTACAGTTTGGTACATCCTGAGAAAGAAAGCAAGCACTGGTGAACTCACCAATGCAAAAACCTGGAAGCCCACGGAAGACAACCGTGGTGGATGAGAACAGAATAATTTCCATGGTGAAGAGAAAATCCTTCACAACAGCCAACCAAGTGAACAACACTCTCCAGGATGTAGGCATATCAATATCCAAATCTACCATAAAGAGAAGACTGCATAAAAGTAAATACACTGTGCAGTGAACCCTTTGTAAGCCACTCATAAGCCTCAAGTATAGGAAGGCTAGATTGGACTTTGCTAAAAAAAAAAAAAAACATCTAAAAAAACTAGCACAGTTCTTGAAGAGCATTCTTCAGAAAGATGAAACCAAGATCAACCTCTACCAGAATGATGGAAAGAAAAAAGTATGGTGAAGGCATGGTACAGCTCATGATCCAAAGCATACCACATCATCTGTAAAACGCGGCAGAGGCAGTGTGATGGCTTGGGCATGCATGGCTGCCAGGGGCACTGGGCCACTAGTGTTTATTGATGATGTGATACAGGACAGAAACAGCCGGATGAATTCTAAGGTATTCAGAGACATACTGTGTGCTCAAATCCTGCCAAACTGATTGGTCGGCGTTTCATAATACAGATGTACAATGACCCAAAACATAAAGCAAAAGCAACCCAGGAGTTTATTAAAGCAAAGAAGTGAAATATTCTTGAATGGCCAAGTCAGTTATCTGATCTCAACCCAATTGAGCAGCATTTCACTTGTTAAAGACTAAACTTCAGACAGAAAGGCCCACAAACAAACAGCAACTGAAAACCACTGCAGTAAAGGCCTGGCAGAGCATTAAAAAGGAGGAAACACAGCGGCGTCTGGTGATGTCCATGAGTTCAAGACTTCAGGCAGTCATTGCCAACAAAGGGTTTTCAACCAAGTATTTACAATTATTTCATTTGTCCAATTACTTTTGAGCCCCTGAAATGAAGGGATTGTGAGTAATAAATGCTTTAGTTCCTCACATTTTTATTCAATCATTTTGTTCAACCCACTGAATTAAAGCTGAAAGTCTGAACTTCAACTGCATCTGAATTGTTTTGTTCAAAATTCATTGTGGCAATGTACAGAACCAAAATTAGAAAAATGTTGTCTCTGTCCAAATATTTATGAACCTAACTGTATATGCACTTATTTAAAAAGGGCCTTAAAGGGGTTCTCCGGGATAAATGGAAATCCCTACACTAATCTAAACACCCTCCTACTTTCTAAATAACATAATTAATCAAAAATGTATACGTTTGCTGGTTATCCGGTAATGATCCGTTTCCGGAAACAGAATGTCACTACTACTCCCCCCACCCCCCAATCCATTCCATCATACTTACCTTCCAGGCTTCTTCCTGCGGGACGGCTCCTCCCTCTTTTCTGACTGCCCGCACGTGCTATTGACCCAGCACTGCTCTGCTGCCGATAATCCACCTCTACTCTGCAGTTAGCATGTCTTCGCAGTAGAGGTGGATCGTCGCTGCAGAGCAGTTCTGGGACTTTAGCGTGCCGGCAGTCATAAAAGAAGGATGGGCCATCCTGCAGGAAGAAGCCTGGAAGGAAGAGAGGCAAGTCTATAATGGGGTCGAGGGTTAGGCTGAGTAGGTTGGGAAGAGCTAGTATAAGAGCGGGATAGCTAGAGAGACAGGGAGGGGGGTGTATGGGAGGGAGAGATGGAGTTAGTGTGGAAGTTACATAGCAGGAAGCTGAACCATGTAAACAAATGCAGAAGATACCAGGAGCTCCCAGAGACACCCAGAAATCACTCAAAACACTGCTACAGGTATATGGGTGCATTTATTAACCACACTTACAGACCTGATTTAAAAAAAAAACAAAAACAAAAAAAAACAAACTTTTTTTGCCTGGAAAACCCCTTTAACACTTCCTGTTGCAAATTGTATAAGGATGCAATTTACCATGCAGCATAAATATCATGTTGCCTTTGTTCTATGGGTCAGCATGGTTATGAAGATACCAAATATGTAGATCTTTCCTTAGGTTTTACTAGTGTTGCATATTAAAAACAAATTTCAATTATTTGTGTTACCATTTTCTGATAAAATAATTTTAAAAAGTTATGGCTGACAGATTACTCCCTGAAATTCTGTTCCTTTATGCGCAGTCACATGTGACTACATTCCCCCTATGAACCTTTGACCAGATGAAGGATCTTATTTTCTCAAACTCTGCAAACAGTACTTCTATATCGGAATGTTGATGGACTATTATACTACTTGAAGGAAAAGTGCAGTGAATAAAATATCTAAGGGTCTGTGGTGTAGTTTATCGGAGGCACAGATTCACAAGGCAAACACACTGCAGGGCTGGGTTGATATGTTGGGTTCTGGTGACAAACTCCCTTTAAGATCTAAAATTGTTATATTTTCCCTCCCAATACCCAAAGAGGTTTGCTCAGAGGTGATAGGTAAAGTTAAAACAGTGAAGGGCTCTGCAGATACATTTTTGTCTGGTCTCGACTCTTCAAACAGCTACACATTTGCTATAACTAGAAAGTGGATAATACACCAGTACATGCAAAAGAACATGTGTATTGACTATTACAGTATTATAGTTACTACTATATTTATTATTAGACATTTATTCTGTAACTTGTGTTTCCTACATTTGGAATTTCACCATATTTGTATTTCATGTGAATTTAGTATGCTACTTACCTCTTCCCTTCTTCTGGATGGACGGCAAACAAGTATAACAAATACTACGCCAAACAAAATCCCAAATGCCATGAGGAGGAAAGGAATATTCGCTACCACTCTGGCCTTCAGAAGAATGGACTTGAGTTTTCTAGCAGACTGGGCATCAATTATGACACTCTAGAAGAAAATTTTACATGGATTATGTTCATGAAAACAAATGTATGTTGCAAAACTCTAGATTTTTCTACTGTAGGAAGTAGACTGTACAGTGTGATAAAATGTAAGGCATTTGGCAATGTGCATTGCAGTTTAGATCACTTGGTATATGCACTGTAATGTGAATAAGGTACATTGTTTGACTACCAACTCTTCCAAGGAAGAGTGTGCAGACCCAAATAGCCCATGCCTTCTCTGGACTATACAGGAACAAGAATTTTTTTTTTGTCACTCTATGTTGGCGGATATATAAAGACAGATAGGTAAATAGATTGATCGATCAAAACTACATCTTGTGAAAACAGCCTTATTGTGCAATGAAAATGGTAAATGGATTCATAGGATGTGTGTATGTAGAAGTGGGTGAAAATGACACAAAACTGCCCAAACTATCAAAATGATGCAATATATTTGATGCAACAGGGGAGAATGTCTCAGTGTATGATACCCAACAGAGCTTGCACAGCAGCCTGTTCATGAGCCCTGACAGTGATCAGAATTTCTCACCTCATTGAGATGCATTACTGGAAAATAGAGAGTCTGTATTTTCTGAGTAACTCTGAAAAAAATAAACAAAAACATTTAGTATCTTCAAAAAGACAATTCTGGCTTGAAGTTTGTAGACATAGGAACACAGCTCTGTTTACGGTAGATTGTTTTTGCAGAAAAGAACCTTGTTACATATGGAGGAACCACTGAAAATGTTTCCCCTCTGATGGAACTCCTACAATTATCCCAGGCCTACTGTAAGAGTAACAGCTCTATTTAAAAAAAAATAAAAAAATAAAAAAAATAAATTTTTGGAAAATTTAAGCTCTGGCTTACACATTTTCATTAGGTCCCCCAGCTTAATTTACTGCTGTCTAGCAGTAATGCTGTCTGATGTCTCAATTTAATCTTGTATATTATATAGCAAACAAGATCATCAGATATACCTCCTCAGCTCAAAAATGGATTACCACTGTGCTGAAAACAGAGATGGGCTGAAGCACTTTGATATAGACATCAACAGACATGTATTGCAGACCTCTTTTGGACTGGAAAATTGCATGTATAAGCAACTAGACAGCACCTCCACCCAACCCCCAAAAATGTATTTTATGAAAGCTTTAGCATTTGCCATAGAATTGGATATTTATTGCATTTGGAAGATCTCCACAAAATGTGAAATACGTCTATTAGTAATTTGTTTGCTAACTAGTAACTTTTAGGCTAGTTTATTAGTTACCAATAAATTTTCTTATTATGATAAAATTCCATTAATCTGGCAACAAGTGGTTCATAATAATCCTTTGCTGAATTAAAGGGGTATTCCCACGAACATAACTATTTTTAAATTTGTAAATAATTAAATGTTAAACATTTTTGCAAGTAATTAAGTAATTTTGAAGAGTTTAAAAGATTTTTCTCAAAATATCTTGTGGTTACAAGTTGTTGTCTTGATTGGTTGCCAGTGGATACGACCATGAATGCAGGACCTTTCTAAAGTCAGAAAATCAGCCATGATGTCCTTATTGTGGCCGAGATATCTTCTGATACATGTAGTGTCCCTGCCTGATAACCCAGCTACAATAAGAAAATCATGGCTGGGTTCCTGACAAGTCCCAGACCATAGAAAGTTTCTGCATTTGTGGTTGTATCCATTGGCAACCGATCAAGACAACAGAATGTCACCACGAAGAAAGTTAGAGAAAATCTTTAAAACTCTGCAGAATTTTTAACTACTTATATTTGCAAAAATGCTTAACTTTTAATTGTCTACAAATATAGATATGATTATGCTCATGGGAATACCCCTTTAACTCCCTAACAGCCACATTAAAATTGCAAAAACCTTCTTGAAAATGTCACTTTTTTTTTTTTTTTTTTTTTTTTTAATTGCAGATATTGGCTCAAATAAATACTGCTGGAACATAACTCTGGAGCATTTTAACCCTACCTACCGAATTTTAGTCTTAAACCAGTAACATTTTATATCACTGAAAAAAATCCCCCAACGTAAAACTTAACCTTTATTAATAAAAAGATGAAAGTTATATATAAGTGGGTGCAAGCAAACTATAATAATGGTGGTCAGGGATGTCCGTATTGGAGTAATAAACTGACATCAGACTCTAAGTAATAATTATATAAACAGCTCTCTGACTAAATTAAAGTAAAACAAACATATGTCCCTGACGTCAAGGGCACCAAAAATCCCCTTCTCTGGGGTAATCTGAAGTTACAGGGACAGGAGAATAATGAAAGCCTTCTCCACTCCCTGCACACTGTCAGCTGCATGTGTAAAGCTCCACTTTAACCAATGATCTCTCAAAATCTACACGGGCTACAGTAACGATCTTGGTGTTGATTCTTGGCTTTAAAACAAGACTAAGATCACGTTTCTAGCCCCCGCAGCTCCAGTGTTACAAAAATTTTAAGTGACTGCTCCCTCTTCACTTTCAATGAATTTCTCTTGCTTGTGGTAAACTATAATCTACTTTACTCAAACCCAGGGCAGGATTCATTCGGAACTGTGGGGGTGGGGGGGTTAACGAGTACATTGTATTACCTGCACTGACTGGAAGGTCTTCTGAGCAGACAAGTGCTCGGCAACAGTGGTTACTCAGTATATAGGTCTCTGTAGTCTCCTCTAATGCAACAGACTATGTATTTATAAATTTCTGCAATCTATATGCCATGGTCTGCACTTCAATTTTGGACCTTGTACATCAGTTGATATCACTTAATCACCATAGAGATTTTAGCTGCTACCAATATATACATTTATATTTCTTATATGATGTACATGAATAAATGTACGTTGTGGTAAAGAATCATTTCGCATACTTACTCATATTCAGGAATTTTTCTCACAAAGACATTGATTTGCATGCGCTTGGCAGCCCGTATTAACATTCCCGTGAGCTGAAATGAAGGTAGCATATAGTCACTAACAAAATACATATATTTTCATCATCATCATCATCATCATCATCATCATCATCATCATCATCCTTTAATAGTCCCACAATGGGGAAATTCAGTGTGTTACAGCAGCAAAGATAAGCAGATACAAATACAAAATGTACAGGAATGTTCCAAAGTAAGAGGCATTACATTGACAGTAGACAGACAGATAGAAAGTAGCAGAGGACGGGGGGGGGATATTTCAGTTCTCTGTGTGTATTGATCTCCGCTTAGGTCGGTGTTGGTTGTACAGCCTAACCGCAGCGGGGAGGAAAGACTTCTGATAGTGCTCCTTCTCACACTTAGGGTGGAGCAGTCAGTCACTGACAGTACTGCCCAGCGCTATCGCGGTCTCATGCATGGGATGGGAGTTATTCTCCCGCATAGAGCTCACCACGGACAGTATCCTTCTGTCACCCACCACCTGCACTGGACAGAGCCTAACACATTTGTATTATATGGCTATAGTCACACTTGCGTTTTTTTTTTTTTTTTTTATTAACATAGAAATATATGGGGTATTTTTTTCTTGATTTTGCCTTTTGGTTGACTGTTGATGTGTTTCCATATATTTCCCATGCATGTTTTGGGTCCTGTTGTATGGCTTAGTTATGGCTCAGGATTTTGTTTTGTATTTGCTGCTATACAAGGTCATTGGTTTTATCATGTGGAGAGTTTCACTTCCTGTTGCCCACAGGAAACATGTGAGACTGCTTTTGTTGGTCAACCATGTTTTTTCTTTTTCTAACTGCGGGACATGCGGCAGATCAATAAGGAAATCAGATCTTCAGAGACTGCCACACGTAGGTTCATATATACATTTTTTTCATGATCTGTGATGTGTGTAATTCCTGTTTTTTTGTTTTTCTAATATATTATTATCATCATCTTCGTTCCTTTTAGTCAGCCACCAATTGTGCAGGTTCTCCCACTTAAAAAGATGAGAGCGGCCTGTAATTGTCATCATAGGTAGACCTCAACGATGAGAGACAAAATGAGAAAACAAATCCAGAAAATCACATTGTCTGATTTTTAAAGAATTTATTTGCAAATTATGGTGGAAAATAAGTATTTGGCAATAACAAAAGTTCATCTCAATACTTTGTTATATATCCTTTGTTGGCAATGACAGAGGTCAAACGTTTTCTGTAAGTCTTCACAAGGTTGGCACACACTGTTGCTGGTATGTTGGCCCATTGCAGATCTCTAGAGCAGTGATGTTTTGGGGCTGTCGCTGGGCAACACGGACTTTCAACTCCCTCCAAAGGTTTTCTATGGGGTTGAGATCTGGAGACTGGCTAGGCCACTAAAGGACCTTGAAATGCTTCTTACGAAGCCACTCCTTCGTTGCCCTGGCGGTGTGCTTGGGATCATTGTCATGCTGAAAGACCCAGCCACGTTTCATCTTCAATGCCCTTGCTGATGGAAGGAGGTTTGCACTCAAAATCTCACGATACAAGGCCCCATTCATTCTTTCATGTACATGGATCAGTCGTCCTGGTCCCTTTGCAGAGAAACAGCCCCAAAGCATGATGTTGCCACCCCCATGCTTCACAGTAGGTATGGTGTTCTTTGGATGCAACTCAGCATTCACTCTCCTCCAAACACGACGAGTTGTGTTTCTACCAAACAGTTCTACTTTGGTTTCATCTGACCATATGACAGTCTCCCAATACTCTTCTGGAACATCCAAATGCTCTCTAGCAAACTTTGGACGGGCTCGGATATATGTACTGGCTTAAGCAGGGGGACACGTCTGGCACTGCAGGATCTCAGTCCCTGGCGGCGTAGTGTGTTATTGACAGTAGCATTTGTTACGTTAGTCCCAGCTTTCTGCAGGTCATTCACTAGGTCCCGCCGTGTAGTTCTGGGATTTTTGCTCACCGTTTTTGTGATCATTTTGACCCCACAGGGTGAGATCTTGCGTGGAGCCCCTGAACAAGGGAGATTATCAGTGGTCTTGTATGTCTTCCATTTTCTAATTATTGCTCCCACAGTTGATTTCTTCACACCAAGCTGCTTGCCTATTGCAGATTCAGTCTTCCCAGCCTGGTGCAGGTCTACAATTTTGTTTCTAGTGTTCTTCAACAGCTCTTTGGTCTTCACCATAGTGGAGTTTGAAGTGTGACTGTTTGAGGTTGTGGACAGGTATCTTTTATACTGATAACAATGTCAAACAGGTGCCATTACTACAGGTAATGAGTGGAAGACAGAGGAGCCTCTTAAAGAAGAAGTTACAGGTCTGTGAGAGCCAGAAATCTTGCTTGATGTAGGTGACCAAATACTTATTTTCCACCATAATTTGCAAATAAATTCTTTAAAAATCAGACAATGTGATTTTCTGGATTTGTTTTCTCATTTTGTCTCTCATAGTTGAGGTCTACCTATGATGTCAATTACAGGCCTGTCATCTTTTTAAGTGGGAGAACTTGCACAATTGGTGGCTGACTAAATACTTTTTTTCCCCACTGTATGCAATTATATTTTTTGTTGTATATTCTTTATTATATTGATGATTATTATTATTATATATGTCTCCTCTGACAATGTTACAATATGAGATGGGTCACTGGTAGTCATTTCTGGACTTTTTTGCTTTCTTTTATGTTTTTTTGTTTGTATATTCATGTGTCATGTGATTATGGGGGTGTGTGGTCTTTTGTGGCTATATATTCCTGGTACTAATATGTTATAACATGCTATGACTAAGACATGTGTCTCGAAATGTGTAGGCGTATTTCAGAATTACTGGACCAATGGATATAATTTTTTTTAATATGAAGATTAAAAGTTATATTTTATTTTAACTATAATTTTTTGTTTTGTTGCTGATCAATTTTACTTGGATGAGATAAAAATAAACCCCTGGTGAGGTAAAAAGACCACCACAATTAAACCAATAGATAATACCCAGTCAAGGGCCTAAAAACACATGGGGCATCAGCCCCTAACAATAGCACAGGGTCAACCGTATACAACCACAATTAGTCAACAAAAGGGTGGATCTTACCCAATCAGACGTACGAGAGCAGTGGCTCCAGAAAGGGGACGATGAACAGGAAGCTAGGACAGTCCCTATTCTGCCCCTCACAAACTTTCCCTCTCACCCTGATAAGGGCAGTACCAAGCTGTACCCTTGCAAACAAAAATACCCTATCGCATGATTACTGACGTCCGGAATTGACATCACCCACAGACATTAGTGGGCAGGTATGCCAAACAGTGGCCTTCCCTCCCGCGATCTTGGATGAAATCACACGCTCGCCAGAGCGAAGAGGCCAGCACCATGTATATCAGCTCCAATGGAAACATGGTGCCACACATGCGCAGTGTGAAGTTCGACGAGTCGTCACCACTGTGCAGCCGTGTGGCACTGCTAGACTCTCAAGACAACTGGTAAAAGCATCCCGTGCCGTAAAGTGACAGCATGCTGTCTACTCACACAGCACAGCATCCATCCATCAAGTGAAAGTGGAGAGGTATAAATGTCCAAAGAAAATATGACAAACAGACCTCCCTGGCCCCTGAATATTATAGAAATTTCCCTGCCCCAGATATTACAAAATAAGAAACTTCATGATCATCAGAACCTATATTCCTCATAAATAAATGTAAGGCAGCCTACCACAAAAGAAAAAAAGGGGGGGGGGGGCTGGGAGAAAATAATTTAGAAGCACTAGGAGTAATTGCCTCTAACCCCCAAAAGTATATGTGCAAATTAATCAAAAGACAATTACAGATATCAATTACAGGACAGAGATTTGAAAAGGGGGAGATACACAGGGAAGAATAAGCTAAGGAAGGGTAACTGAAAGAATATATATTAGATAAGAGCAAACACACAAAAAGGAGATCGCACCATAAGAAAGCATATACCCCATTAGAGGTTGAATAATAGACCAATATACCAACATATCATGCTTATGGACCTATAAACATGATACACAGGAGAAGAGGGTATGGACCGACCTCAATACGATTCTCCAAGTTCAGATGAAACAGCAAAAATTAAGCTGTTCATTTAGTCCATATGGTGACTCAGTCCCTAATTTAAATATCCACTCTGCTTCCATGTGCAATGTTAACTTATTTGAATCCCCTCCTCTTTGGTGTGGCTTTACCAAATTGATCCCAATGAAGCAAAGCAACCCAGATCACCCCCATGGCATGCATTGCTATCGAGGTGTCCCATTTGTTTTGAAGATCATTTGCGTGTTCACCAATTCTTCTCCTCAGTTCCCTATTAGTCTTCCCAATGTACTCAAGTTTACACTGGCATGTCATTTTATAAATTACACCCCTGGATCTACACGAGATGAAACACTTAATGTAAAATAAAGTTTTGTTTCTCTCTGAGGTGAAAGTTTGTCCTGTGATCAAAAAAGGGCAACCAACGCAGCCACTACATTTATAGCACCCCCTTAGGTGGAGACAGCCATGTGGAATCCCTGGATATCAAAAAAAATGGCTGTGTACTAGTTGATCCTTTAGGGATCGTCCCTTCCTAAATGTAATTTGAGTGTGATCACCGATCACCTCTTTCAATTCAGGGTCCATGGTCAGGGTCTCCCAATGACATTGGAAAACTTCCCTAGCCTGGGGTGCTCCATTGTCAAAAGTAGTTATGAGACAAATTATATTATTATGTTCTCAGCCCGAGCCTCGTTCCTCTCTGTAAACAGAACAGTCTCCTCCCACCAGCCCAGAAGCATGTTTGCATATGTGGGCACACACGGATTCAAGATGGCAGTGCGCCTGAGCTAGTGGTAGTGTTTCCCATTGAAGAGAAAAAAAAAATTATGTGTCAAAGAAAATTTGAGGAGGTCGAGGAAAAGTTTGTGGGCATGGGCAATGGTGCTGTCAAACCCCATTTGTGTGGTATCAAGGAATACAATGCTTCCACGTCAATGGAACACAAAATTACCCCGTCTTCAAGGACCACCATCTCTAATTTTCTAGGAGACAAAAGAGGAAGAAAAAAAAAGAAAAAAAAGGGCGCTCCCTAGTGCAGAAATCACAGGAACACATACAAACATGGATGGACACCAACTGGCTAGGTTTTGTCTCACCTCGTGGGAGTTGTGCAAAAGCAGGCACAACTCTGATAACGAGCCTCAGTTAACCCTCCTGGGTAGTCTCAGTCTGGGTCCTAGGTGAAGCTGGCTGCTGCTCGTGGTCCACAGTTAAGTAACCAAAGGAAAATATACCATAATATATATCAAAATAAAGAAGAAAAAAAAAAGGACCTTAAAAGGGAGTCTATAATTAGAAAATCACCTTTTCAACTAATGGCATGTTGGAACAGCCTTTAAAAAGGCTTCTACCCTCCATTCTCTCCTTCTCCCTGCCGTTTTTGTAAAAATCCGTTTATTGCGATATGCAAATTACGCTCACGGAGCACCTTGGGTGTTCCACTTGGGCTCCGAGCACCCCTCACATCATAACCTGTCGCCGCCCCTTAGTTCTGTTCATGCCCCTCTTCATGTTCTTCTGATCTTCTGCCTTGTGTAAGGCATCCGACGCTGCGATATACGCTGACTGCGCATGCTCGGCGCCATTTTGCTGTGGTCTGTTACACCGCAAACACATCTATACAGGACAGTTCACAGGAATGAGGTAACTTTGTACTTTTATTTTATAAATTTGTAAAAGGACCCTGTCCCCTAAATTGGCTATCTTCCTCTCTAAGTTGAGACAAAAGTTTTACGTCTGGGAGAAGGTCAATTGGAATACCTAACTCCATACACGTCTTTCTGTCCTGTTTTGTGAAAAATTTAAACCACTGTAATTGTTGAATGAACAAGTGTAAGTCCTTCACCCAGCTAAAAATTCAAATCAAAAAGATTCAAATCAGTAAGAAAGACAAACCTCTGTTCAAGACCCTCATCTCATTAATCGTTAGATTTTTTTGAAGATAAGTTTACAACTTGGAAGTCAGTTGAGTCTCAAAAGGTAGGTTTTGTTCTGATCGATCAGTATCAATTGATGATACCTCAGTATCACCTCCTCTGCACACCAGTCTATCTCCAATAGTGCTATAAACCTTGTTCTCTTTGAAATCTTGGAGATCCTGGGGGAGCTGTCTGTGTTTGCGCTCTTTAAGATGGTATTGGAATTTCTCTAGAGTGTTTTATAGCTGAATTTCTTTATTTGCAAATTCAGGTTCGCCCTAGAACTTTTTTTTATTTTATGATATTCCTTCAATAATTGTTCCTTCAATTGGACCTCCAAGGTTTCAAGATGGGACTGTCCTGGCTGCCTCTGTTTATCGTCCTCTTTCTGGAGCCGCTGCTCTCGTACGTCTGATTGGGTAAAATCCACCCTTTTGTTGACTAATTGTGGTTGTATATGGCTGACCCTGTGCTATTGTTAGGGGCTGATGCCCCATGTTTTTTTAGGCCCTTGTCTGGGTATTATCTATTGGTTTAATTGTGATGATCTTTTTACCTCACCAGGGGTTTATTTTTATCTAGATTATTTAATAAATGTTAAAGGGAGTCTATCATTGGGGAAACGTGTTTTTAACTGAAGCAATGTTGGAATAGCCTTTACTTTTCTTCTCCTCATTGCAGTTTGTCCAAAAAAAAAAACATTTTATTCTCATATGTAAATTATGCTCCGGGCGTTCCATGTGCTCCGAACACTCCGCGTCATCGCCGCATCCCGCCTCCAGCGCTGCTTTTTCACGTCCCCTACATCATCTTCTGTTCATCTTGCATCTGCTTTCTCCGTCGGCCATTTTTCTGAAGTACACTGGTGTAAGAAACTAAACAAAAATGGCCGACGGAGCATGCTCAGTCGGCTCTGTCTGACCTCAAAGTGGCTCCGGCTGCCATTTTTGTTTAGTTTCTTACACCAGCGTACTCCAGAAAAATGGCTGACGGAGCAAGAAGCAGATGCAAGATGAACAGATGATGATGCAGGGGGCGTGAAAAAGTAGCGCTGGAGGCGGGTTGCGGTGAAGACGTGGAGTGCTCGAAGCACAGGGGAAACGCCCCTGGTGCTCCCTGAGCATAATTTACATATGAGAATAAAATGTTTTTTTGGACAAACCGCAGCGAGGAGAAGAAAAGTAAAGGTAGGAGTACAATAGCCTTTATAAAGGCCATTTCAACATTGCTTCAGTTAAAAACACGTTTCCCCAGTGATAGAATCCCTTTAAGTTTTATATTTGCTCATCAGTGCTTTTTTTTCTAAACACAAAATAAGACTGCAGGCAGTTGTGCCCCACTGTTTAAAAGTATGCAAGGAAAGATGGGATACATTCTACTCCGGATAATGAGGAACTAAGGGTTACTCCAATATTCTTTTACAAAACCATTGTCCATTGAGAATTACATAAGACATGCTCATCATAGAACACAGACTGAAAAAAAAATCCAAAACGGACATATGAAATCACTAACTATTGCATTAATGGTTGTCACCGAGAAAGACTTTTTTTTAAAGAAGAGAAAGCAAGTAAATAGCTTGTCCTGTGGTTATACATAGGAAATATAAAATGGCTAGGCATGGAAAAAAAACTAGTTTCATTCATTTCAATTGAGATAAGCTGCAATACAAGTCCCATGGACAGTTGTGGTACTGTTTTTGAAGGAAAGCAGTCATGTTTTTCTATTTCCAGATAACGCTAAATGAAAAAAAATTGATAAAAATCAGTCCTTTTAATAAAAACCATATACTATTACAGAAAATAGTTCATGTGACTTTATAGCTTTCATTTCCTCTGGCAGTCTCAGCTGCTTAAAAACACAGTCAAAGGTCAAGTATTAGGACGTGCATGTGATAATGCAAGGAGTGACACATTGTTCTTGTGTAATATTTATATCTTATGGTTGAAAAAAAATGGGCAAAGTACAGCTGAAAGCACCTACGTCTGTCAAGATATGAACTATAAAGTTCTATAGAAAATGTAGACAGAGCTTCTCCACTCTTATCTAGCTCACCGCATGTAGAAGCTGTAGTGACCAAGCCATATCAACTTGGTGCAAGGAAGTTCCAGCAACACCGAGCATGAGTAAAAGGAGGAAAAGTTCTGCACACATTTAATCCATACAGTGAATAGAGGAGATGTCTGCCCAAAACTTGTCTGCATCCAGTCTTATCTCCTGTGCTGGCAGAGGATAAACCTAAAATCATCAAGAGGGGCATGCCTCCTCATAAATCAGGTGCAACCTCCACTGAGCCTGCACCTGCACTGAAATTTACGTAAGCTCATAGCTGGTGTAGACTTCAGGCGTCATTTAAGCCCTATACTTTATTAAGGGAGATCTCTCCATATCAAGCATAACTTATTGGTGGTATGAACATCTCCCTTAATAAAAGCATGGGTAGGGGGGAGGGGGCCCTCATTCAATTAGGTAGGACCATGACTCAGTGGGCACTATTACTGTAATAGTGCCCCCTTCCCCAGTTCATAACAGTCCCCCACACACGTAATGTTATGAACTGGAGGGGCATTATAACTGTAATAGGGAGGACCATCACTCAGGGGGCACTACTACAAAAATAGTTCCCCCCCAACAGTTAACAACATTACCTGTCGAAGCGGAGACTATTACCTGTGGGGGAAAAATACTAATGCACTATTACAGTAATAGTGCCCCCCAGTTAACAACATTACCTGTGTGTGGGGGAACCATTATTAACTGTAGGGGGGGGGGGGCATAATATTACGGTGTGTGTGTGTGTGTGTGTGTGTGTGTAATAGTGCCCCCAAGTTCATAACATTACCTGTGTGTGGGGGACTGTTATTAACTGGGGGGGTTATTAGCACTGTAATAATCTCTCCCATATACTGTAAATATAATAATGACATTATACTTTCCTGCTTACTAATGCAGCTCACCAGGGATCTGTTCTTGCACACAGGATGTGTGCATCTTCTATTCTGCTCCCTGCTGGACCATAGCGAAGGTTCCAGGAGCAAAATAGAAGAATAGACAGAAGAGCAGAATAGACATCCTGTGTGCAAGAACAGGTGCCTGCAGCTGCGTTAATAACCAGGTAAGTGGAAAGTGAACTGTTGGTGTAGGCTACGCCAGCAGATGACTCTCAAAAACAGGTCTTGTACCAGATGCCTGCCGATGCTCCTATGTTGTGGATTACACACAGCATAGGTGCTTCAGCTGACACCTAGTAGCATACAGAGGTCCCCGATGACCGGGCCGGCACCAAGTGATCCATGGCCTGGTATTGGTCCGTGGCCCAGTCTTTGGGGACCCCTGTACTAGCATATGTGTTACCTCCTTCCAATTCAAATAATATCTAGACCTCAGTATTTAAAGAAGTTTCCTGGAATATACATTGAAAGTTTATTCTTTGGTTTGGTGAATGGTGGTTGGACCACCATAGGATTACACCTCGATGTAAAATTTGAATAGTATATTACGTGTAAAGTTGTCATATCATACCGGATTGATATCCAGGAATGTTTCATGATCTTCTTTCTTGGGATTCATTTGAACTACACTGTTAATGACTGAATTATCAGCTTGGTAGAAGTGAGGAGAGGATAATATAATAGGAGCACCTGTCAAAATAAAAAAAAATAAAAAAGTTGAGAAGTATCATAAGGTTATCCAAAAACAGACTTCCAGGATAAATGAATATTTTAAGCATAAGGTCCCCACGCCCCACCTCCAACTTTCTAAATTACATTTATTTACAATTTTTCTTTGTCTTAATGTAATATATGTAGGCCATGTGACCACATTTTTTGCCTTTCCACTGATGTTGTGGGGCCCCATTATACCATTGCTCCTGTGGATATCCGGACCCTTTTACTTTTATATGTATTCTAGCGAAAGGGGGGGCGATTCAAACTTTTAGTGTTTAATATTTTTTTTTAACTTTTTTTTTACTGTAGTAATATATAATATATACTATAATTATAATAGTAAAGGGCTTGAACCTGTAATCATTTAATTGCAAGTCCCATAGACTGCAATACAACTGTATACATTGCTTTTTTACTTTGTCTAAAGCTGAATTTACACACAACAGTTTTTCATGTGCTTTCATGACGAGTGGATACAAAAGAAGAAGAATACTTCCAGAAACTATTTCCACACTTTAAGATTCACTACTGACTAAGCCTAAGCACTTCAGAAATTGCACCAAAAAGCCCTTCAGAACCTAGCTTAAAGGGAGATTCTGGAAGCATACATGATTTGCAATAGTGCCACAGTATCCCAAAAAGTCACTTTGTAAGTGACAGCACTTTGTCTAAGTGAGCTTGACTGGACTGTGATGTAGCGCCGTCTACTGATTAGATGTCCTAGAGATTCCCAATCACAGCCCAGTAGGTGGGATGTCATGAATGATGTTCCATTTTGCTACAGTGTTATGTGATGTAGGGAATGCACATGCATGAACCCAACACACACTCTTGGATTCATTAGCTGGGTCATGGTAGACGAACAGTGAATCTACTATTGCAGGCCTGGGACAAACACAAACCACCCACAGTAAAAACAAAGACACCACTAAAACATCATTTTAGAGATAAAAGGTTATGGACATAATGTTAAAGGGTTTTGTTTTTGGGGGGGGGGGGGAAATCAGGTTATTGATAAACTATCCTTTGACTAGGCCATCATTAGGAGAATGACTCATCAATTGACTCTTGGAACTCCACTTAATAATGTACTTGAAAGGGTAGCAATACTCAAATGCTGTGAATTCCTCCATGTTTGCCTAGTTTATCTACCTGTATACAGTCTACTTAGAAGTGCAATATCCTGCACAACTACTACTGATTCAAGTGAATGGAACAAAGCCGCAAATACCCTACACCAGCACTACTATGTTAGTCCTAGTCTGATATGGATTGCCTATCTTTATCAAAGAAAACCTGATGAAATGTCTATGGTGTGGATAACAGATGATGGAAAGAAAGCATATGTACAGTATAACACTTTCACAATTTCAAATGCAATGTACCCTGGAATGCAAAAGTTATGGACCTTATCAGGTTTAAGTTAACCAGTTGATGTCTTGTAATGGATCAACAACCTGCTTTACATACCTTCCTTGCACATACTGACATTGAGGAGGCCTGATGGAAGGCAATTTCCCTCTGGCACACAGAATCCTGCATTTTCAGGATTGATGGTAACATTGGCAAAAACCTTGGCTGGTGGGGTGAAACGAAAGACCGGAATGCCCTTTACACTTTCAGATGCTTCATAAACTGCATAAATAGATCTAGGGAAAGAAAGGGGAGTATGAATTCATTTGGCACTAAAAGGAAGATGTGAGTTCCAACAAAAAAAAAAACAAAAAAACTCTAGATTATGTACACTCTGTAACGTTAAACTTAAAGTGGTTTTCTCATCTCAGCTTTTCTCCTTTCCTCTCCCCTCCACTTACTGATTTTCAGCTTAGTCCAGCACCTACTGGTGCTTGTTATAAATTGAAGCGTTCTCTCTGGATTTATATAAAAAGAGATAACAGAGACACTGATCAAGTAATGAGAAAGAGTGAGTGTGAGCTATAAGTTTGAATATGATCCTGGAGATGTGAATACCCCTTTTAAAAGGGTTATTTCCATCTTGGCATATCACTGCAGAAATGGCAATAACTGCTAGACCCCTAGGGCCTGACTTACAGACACAGCCAAGGAGTGCTTTTCTAAGCTGCTCACCTAAGTCCCAGAGGAGAATGGGAGCTGCAGAAAAGGCGTAGCACACCGTTTCTGTAGCTTTACAGTTAAAGAAATGGCATAGCTAAATGTGCTATTCTGTTTCTGTAGCTTCCATTCTCCTTTATGTGAGTTACAGGAACAGAGTAGAGCAGCGCTGCTCAGGTATTCTCGTCTGACCTGCTCTAGGGATTGGGGCTTCGCAGCAATTTAAAGAGCACCCATCACCTATTTTAGTAAATACGCGTGTTCACTGTGCAATTCTAAAGCACAGTTTCTCAGAACTCTGCACTGTGATGTTCCTATGTTATTTTTCCAATTAAGTGAATTGGGTGTCTCCACTCACCCCATCAAAGTGTTGTGCCTGTACAGTTTGACACTGGAAGAACAATATTAGCCTGTGGAATGTTTTGCCCTGCCAAACTGTAAATACACAATTGTCAATTGATAAGCAAGTGTGCCTGAGTTTTGTTAGTAAGCCTAATGATTCATAAGTTTTTCTTTTCCAATGTTAAGCATATGATTTGCTGAATTGGGACTGTACATTGTTGAATGCAGAAGTGGTGAGCCGATTTTATTTCCTTCCTACTTGCATAACGCAAGTCAAGAACAAGAGAGTCATCTTGAGTACTGGTATGCTATTATTTTTGTAGTTACAGAATATAGATCAAGGTTTTGGATTCATTTTTTTTACCATAAGGAACTAACATCAGATTGCAAACCCATTTCTGCATGGTAAACCGCTAAAACTGTTGGCCATACTTTTAAGAATTCAGTTGTTTGCAGAAGAATAAGAGATTGTGTGAATGACTACCCAAAGCATCTATTATAGTTGCAATTACATATTTATGTGTATAATGTGAGGTTTTTTTTTTCTTACCTACATAAGTCTGATGAAAACATGTAAAGAATATCATCTTTACTTATTAATGGGTGAAAGGAAGTTCCATCAGTTCCATTAATCATATTACACGTGTCAGATGTCCACCATCTGAGATTTCTAATGACGAAACAAAGAAAAATACAAAATTATCAACAGCAGATAAACACAAACAGGGGGTTGGGGAAAACACAAACAGTCAATTTAGTCCAACCTTTTCTACTTCAATGTTGATCCAGAGAAAGACAAAATACCCCAAGGAGACAGAAGACAATTTTCCTAATTTTAGGGAAAAATTCCAGATAAGTCCCAATAAGGTAATCAGAATAAATCTTATATACAATGGGTTAAATGTCCCAAAGAGAAAACAGCATTACCCAGCAGCAAATGTTCCTGGCAAAGTTCTCTAACAAGGCTGGGACAGCAGACTTTGGCGTCACTGTGCATGTGCGGAATTTAATCTGTATGCACACTGAAGCCGGTATGTACTTCACCTGCTTCGTTGGAGAACTGAGAATGATGAGAACATCAGACTCATCTCAACTCTGAGAGGGCTTTTCTTTCCCTTTTTAACAAAGGTTTCCTATAGGGATATTTGGGATACTATCCACTGGGATCCATAAGGACCTACTGGTGGTTTAGTGTCCTAAAAAAACTAAATCTTTAAAAGAAAAAAAAAAAAAAAAAGGAGCACTTGATAGATTCCCTTTAATTTTAGTTTAAGAATGTACTGTCTTTACCTTTTACCGTTCCATTCCACAATCTTGGTAAAATCTAGGTATCCTTTGGAACCACTAAGAAACACATATGTTCCATCATTTGTTGTGTTCATCTGAAAAATAGAGCAGATGGGTCATATGTGAGGTTTATAAAGAGAAGACCACTTTAAGCAGGGGGCCCCACGTGGTGTAAACCGCGGTGTTCTAGCGAATCCCATCCACACACTGCGGAAAAATACACGCAGTAGACAACCTGCAATTTCCAAAACCATTTTGGAAATCGCAGCATGTGAATTAAACCTACGGAAACGCCGGCGGTTTCCCTATATGTATAATAGAGGGAGAAAGGTTTCCTCTGCGGACTTTCTGTGAAAAGCACTGCTGGAAAAACCGCGATGTGTTGCTGCCACACTTTTTCCCGCAGTGCTTTTTTGCTGTGGACGCTACCTGGGGCCTTAGCCTTAAGGGTAAGGCCCCACGTTGCAGAAACGCAGCTTTTTTTTGTTGCGGTTTTTTGAGCCAAAGCCAAGAATGGCTACAAAAGGAATGGGAAATATATAGGAAGTTTCTTATACTTTTACCTCCTGCTCAATCCACTCCTAGCTTTGGCTCAAAAAACCGCAGCAAAAAAAAAGCTCCTTTTCCGCAACGTGGGGCCTTAGCCTAAAGGGGGTTTCTGAGATTCAGGAGTGTTCAGAAAAGTCTATAATATTGGTTCCCATCACAACAAAGCCTAAGGAATGTAGCTGCCCCCCTTAACATAGGGCACATGTCAATAGTGGGTATTAATGAAGAACCTCTTTATAGGGTTTGTACGACGACGAAGAAGAAAGAAGAAAGAGTATATAGATTTTTTTTTTTCTAAAGCTTCTCCTGTGATTCTTTGACTTTACAAAGCATTTAAATACAGTTTCCACTAATTTATAAAACGTACCTTGTAGAACAGCCCAAACATTTCACTAATCTCTGGTACTACTGTGTGTACCATAGAAAGTACAGGATCTTTGTAACCCCATAGCAGTTCATGGACTGATCGCGTAAGAAATATTTCTTCATGGTAAGTCTTCAAAACAGCATTAACTATAGATTTTATGTACTTAAAATACTTATTATTTCTGGTCATTTCCAGCAAAGTCTGAAACATAGAGAATAAAAATTCAAATAACTAAGTCTTCTTGGTTTTGGCAAACAGTTAATACTTCAGCCAGTTGAGGAACAAAAATACACATTTTAAAGCAAGCCTGACAGGTGATTTAGGCAGCCTTGGGAGCCCACCCAAACACAATGATTAACAGCCTATGTACATGTACTGATACAGGGAAAGCTTTCAGTCACTGCATGTGGGTGGGGCTCCAGGACTCTTATTCTCTCTTCTAGGAGTCCTAATAGGATTTACTCTACTTACTCAGAAATCTAGCTCTGAATCATATAGCTCTAGATAGCACAGTGCTCAGCTAGGTCCCTCTATTATACGGTAAACTGCTCTCTGATGGGGCAGCAGTAATCAGGTTAACAGTTACAATCAGAAAAAAAAAAAAACTTACTATATACTTTAGATCTAAAAGGGGTGTTTTTTAATGATATATTGACAGACTATGCTATATATGCTTGGTATGTAGAGGTCTAACTGCGCTCTGCAATATACTTTATGGGAGACATAGTAATATCAAGGTGAGCATCCACCCTCTGTAAATAGACATCAATTTTTGGGATTGTGTGATAAATTTACAATTCAATGTTTAGAGCATATCCAATACATATGCCATACAAGTTTTTAGTGAGAATGCCTTAAAGGATTTCTTTAGATAATCTGAGTTTAGGAAAAGCTCTAATGTCTATAAGCTTTTTTTTGTAAGAAATGGGTCGCTGAAAGCAAATCTTGAAGACCACAGCAGAGTTGTTCACTTTAGAACACATACTTAATTAAACTATGTAAGCATGCCATGGACAGGGACCCGAAACAAGGGTAAATCTGTTTGCTCAACTCAGCAAATCTATATATGTAAACAGAACTCTCCACCTCTCTATTTGTGCTTAAAGCATAGCTAAACTTTCAGACAACTTTTGATTTTCTGCCAGTATTTGTCATTAATAAGCCCGTACTCCATTCAATTTTACTCAGTGAGAGGCATGAACAGCTCTCAATACAGAAGCAAGGGGAAGAATAAAAAGATGCAGGATTTCACAGAAAGGAGCCAAAATTTGTCCAAGTATATTACAAAATGTATTAAATGACACAAATACTGCCAGAAAATCAAAAGTTGTCCAAAAGTTTAGTTACTCTTTAATCTTTATATTATCAGTAATGTTAGGGCAGCTTTTAGCTTCTAAATATAAAGAGGTGTGTTTCAGTCACTAACAGTGGGTGGATATCTTGAAAATGGTGAGGAATAAAAATAAGCACTTTAAGGCTTTAAGTGAGCCTAATATCACATAAGTAAGTTGTTCCTATTTTCATTTATACTGCATTTTTGCGGAGACAACTAATTCCATGTTCCTCGGTGGGCATATATTTACCTCACTAGTGGCTTAATTATATCTAATTTCTAGTCATTGTTTCTTTTCTGTAAGGGACATCAAATCAACACATTCTGAATTTTTGGGCCTATACACATCAGCCAATCTGGGCACTAAGAACAGCAGTGTAAAGCATGGTGGGATAGGAGAGCAGCCTGAGTTACTAATACAGATGTGTTTCTGCCTATTGCAGGCTTCCTCTACATCTCAGACTACCATGTAGCCAAAGTGCCCTCTATATAAACAATACAATTATTAGAGTACAGGTGGAATTCTGCTTAGACAATGATTCAATAGACTTACCACAATAGGAATGTTAATTGTTCGTATTAAGTCCACCTCTGGGTTCCCCACAGATTTATCAGATTCAAAAATGTAAGTCTTGGGATTAATAGCAGACACTTCAGTACCATTCTCAAGAATTTCAACATCCTCTTTAGGTCGATATTCTCTATAAATAAATGAAAGAATTAAATGAATTCCAAGCATACTACCAAAAACATATACAAATAGGAAGGTATAATATAAAAATGCATTGTAAAATGTTCACGTGGATAACGTAATGGACAAAACAGATATTGAATTTTGAAATTCAATATTTGAAATGTTCCTAGAAATGGCACAGGATAATTATTTGGCTGATATGAAAAATTAGTCTAGGATCTAGAAGTTTTATTGTGAAATCATAACTTTTATACAAGTCTCTATGTACTTTTATTCAAGTGGGAGAGGAGTCCCAGACAAACACCTCTGTCAAGTTCGATTTTTATATTTGCTTGTTCCTCCAATGGTATATTTACGGGAACAGCTGCCCCACTCACAATTTATTCCCCTAACATCTCCTAGTTCATACATTTTACATGTATGGCCAGCCTTAGTCTTATGCTAGCTAGAGACTTAAGACTGCTGATAATATAATGGGGATAATAAAAGTCCCCAGATATTCCATTAGATGAAACATTAATAGGGTTTTCAAAAGTAAACACTATTTATATGAAATCCCCAAAGCAGAGAACACAGTTGATTTATAAGAACTGTATCATGGAGCTGGTCAGTAGGCGATA
This sequence comes from Leptodactylus fallax, assembly GCA_947044405.1. NCBI lineage: Eukaryota > Metazoa > Chordata > Amphibia > Anura > Leptodactylidae > Leptodactylus > Leptodactylus fallax. The sequence continues at coordinate 4,799,504 of CAMRHE010000141.1, forward strand.
CCGACCAGCTCCATGACTTAGTATTATGGCCTGCCAAAGCGACAGCGGATAGTAATGCATGTGGGGATTCTTTGACTGCTGCCTTCCAGCTCTGGTTACATTCATCATTTTTGTGATATTGCAATCATTATGTGTGTACAACAATAAGGTATTGTTTTTCTTTGATAAAGTCATTATTGATTTTTGAGGTATTTAATTATATAAAGACAAAAAATAGAAGCTGATGCAAATTTAGTTTTCACAAGATTTGTTGCTTCATGGGTTTCAGATTTCAGATAGCATTTCATAAGTTTTTAAACTATCACAATTTCTGTGTTTTTGCTTGTCCACCAGCTTTTTGAGGATTGACCACAGATTCTCAGTGAGATTGAGATCTGGGGAGTTTCCTGGTCATAGATCCAAAACGTCAAGGTTTTGGTCACCAAGTCTCTAAGTAACTTTTCCATCATGCAGGAAAAAGCACTGTTTAATCACCAAATTGTTCCTGGATCATTGGGAGAAGTTGATTTCAGAGTATGTTTAAATACGGTTCTTTATTCATGGAAGTGTTCTAAGGCAAAATTGTAAATGAGCCCACTCCTTTGGATGAAAAGCAACTCATACATGAATGATCTCAGAATGCTTCGCTGTTGAAATGGCTCATGACAGTGATCACCTTTTCTTCTCCAGACAATCACTCTTCCAGAAGCCACTTAGCTCCAAGAAAAACATCAAGGACAGACTGACATTCTGCCAAAAAGTACAGGGACTGCAGAGGACTGGGGTAAAGTTATTTTCTCCAATGAAGCCCCTTTCAGACTGTTTGGGACATCTGGACGACTGACTGTCCGGAAAAGACAAGATAAGCGCTGCTAAGACTCCTCTTCCATCGAAACCCTGAGGCAATAAACAATGTGATAAACAAAAATTTGTCTCAAAACATTTGGCCATGTCTGTATTTTATGGGCTTTTAGGGTTGCATCATGCATTAATTTTAAGTGGATGTGGAGACTGACTGTGTATTTTTGGTCTCTTTGATTATTTGGGAGAATATGTAAAGAAAAGGATAATGCCACTGCCCCCCAGCAGCAGAGATAATACAATCCTCCAAAAGCCCATGTGATGTTGTGCTGAGGCATCATGCGACTGATGCACAGCGCAGAAAAAGAGAAATATAGAAGTCAAGATGGTGTTACATCAGGAGTGGGGTTGTAGGGATATGAGGACAGTATACATGAAAGAAGCCTGGAGAGTGACAGACAGCAAGGTGAGCGGTGCAGGGATGGCTAAAAGGGATTTGCCTGGAGTGATTGTTTAAACACATCTACACTAGAAGACTGTGAAAATGTGTTGCATCATTGGTGCAATGCCCTTGAGTCATTCCATATCATGTGGACCAGGGGTCCCCACCTCACCATCTCAGATTTTGATGAAATTTGGTACATAGTTTCTTTATGATATAAAACTAAGCTGTGCAAAAGTTTAGTTCAAAAGACTAAAAATTGGAGGTTCTAGGGGACCTCAAGTAAAGGGTTGCAAAACATCACCTGAGCAAAAATGACATTTTGGGCCAACTTCCAGAAGCTGTAAACATGGAAGTTTTAGTAGTATAAGGGGGATATTTGGAGAACCTGCACAACTTTTACGGCTTAATGAACTGGCAAAACCCCATGTTCCTAGTCTTCTTACTTTTTGCATGGTTTAGGCCCAAAAAAACTGCAAAAATGAATTTACAGCGATGTTGAGGCTGCTGTAGTGTAAAAACTAGTTGGCCTTTCAGGTTGATTTTTGGTAGGTGTACTAAATACATGGCTGTAAGGAGGCCTTCCACTTTGTAGCACTTTCCTTCAAGTGGTTCAAAAAATAGAAGCGTTCAAAGTTGGTATAAAAAGCATTTTTGCCTAATTTTGGCTATCTTTGATGCCCTATATCTCCAGTGGGACAGCTTCAATCTTCTTTCTTTTAGCGCCATTAGAAAGAGCAGATTTCCTTCTAACAGAATATGTTGCTTTCATTTTGGAGTCTGTTCATATAAGGATTGAAAAAATGCCTTCAAATGTTTGCGGGCAGTAGCCTGTGATTTCTTCACTACACCCCTGATACAAGTGTAGTAAAAATGATTCTTCTTTCAATAAACAACAATTTTTTAAATAAAGAACACCTTATGTTATAAAGCTGTATTCAAGAAAACAAAAAAACAGGAATGTTTTTTAGGATGTGGAAGGATGAGGCCTGGTTTCATAACAGGTTTAAAGAAAACTACAGTCAGTTAGGATGACCGACTTGGCCACTTATGATTGGTGGACACTGTTGCAAGGCAGAATTGTTTGTTTCATTGCCCAATGGCACGCTTCTGGTACCTCCTGGCTCCTGAGTGTCTGTTGCTGTGTTTCTTCACTGTATCCTTGCTACAGTTTGACCTCTTAGTGAACTGTAGGCATCAAAGTAAGCCTAGCAACAGACATTTATTATAAACTCATACCGGTTTTCTGGCATGTGTTATACCTATAATCTACACCAGTTCCTAACTGGCATAGATCTCCTTTCTGGCACATCAGCATGCACCTAATTTATGAAGAAGCTGTCGGGCCCTTTATTAAAACTGGCATACAAAACTCCAGTCTTAATAAATCTGCCCCATTGTGTCAGAATTTTTCTACAAAGGTAGTGCTCATTTGGATATACACACACACACATCATTCTTTCTCCAGTTTGTGATATAGACATTGTTTTGACATGTGGGTATTAGAGTATTGTGGTATATAATTTGTCATGCCAGGTTTTGTTGTTTTTTTTTTCTCATTACACAATGGCTAAAAAGTAGATGGCAATCTATAGGTAGACTTCAGTGTTTTGATGGACCTGCTTGAATACTGCTATCACCTTGTGTTGGTCTCTGCTTGCTGCAATACGTTCCACACACAGGTGCACAGCTTGTTACAGTCACAGCACAGTAATCAGACATCTACCTTGTATAGAGCTGTGCACCTGTGTGTGTTCATCACATGACCATGGACTGATTTTATCCACTTGAAGTAAGCAATGAATGACAGAGTGCAGAGCTCTAGAAAACTGAGGAATGGATACAGAAACTACATTGCAAAATTGTAAAACTTTTAATTATTCAAACAACATTTGTCGTCTCTCAACATCTGGCTGAAACTGGACAATCCCTTTATATATTCTTTGGCAGCCAGGACAAGCTCTTGCACAAAAAATAAATAAATAAATAATAAATGCAAAAAGTAACATGGCTGTGTGTGAAGAGGACATAGCAGTGAAGCAGGTGCAGTAAGTGAAAATGAAATATGACAATAGGTACAGTTGTCATATTACAGTTGTAAGCAACAGCTGACACCCGCATGTAACACCCACGGCCAGAGCTGAGCTACGATCGCGGATGTTAACCCCTTAGATGCTGCGGTCAAACATGACCGAAGCATCCAAGGGGTTGCGCTATAATAATGACACCCCCCCCCCCCCCCCGAAAAATCAGGGGGTGCCATTATGAATTTTCTGCAGCCCGGGGTCTAGCCAGTGACCCCAAGCTGCTAGGACCCCCAAGTACCTGGTTGATCCTTCCGGGACCTCCAGGAAGTCAGCCTATGCGTCTGCATAGTCTCACTTCCAGTATAGGCTGCAATATACGTGTATACTCATGTATTGCAGTCTATAGTACTGAACCATCGCTGGCTCAGGTGTCCTTATAGGACAATTAAACAATGTAAAAAAAGTTTAAAAAAAAAAAGTGTGTAAAAAAAATAAAAAATAAAGTTATAAAGCCCCAAAAATTCCCTTTTCCTATATAAAATGAATTATAGAAAAAAAAACAAACCTTAAAATAAAAAAAAAAAATACATATTTGGTATCGCCGTGTCTGTAACAACCTGTACAATAAAATGGAAACATAAAAAAAAAAAAAAAAAAAAAGCCACACACACACCACACCGAAAGTAATGATTTTTTGCCATCTTACCTCACAAAATAAGATATAAAAAGTGATCAAAAAGACATATGTAGCCCAAAAAAGTAACAATAAAAAGCACAGGTTGTCCCGCAAAAAGTAAGCCCTCATCCAACTCTGTATACCCAAAAATAAAAATGTTACGCCCCTCATAATATGGCAATGCAAAAATAATTGATTTTTCCCCAAATTGGTTTTTGTTCTGCAAAATTAGTATCGAATAAAAAAACAATATAAATGAGGTATCGCCGTAATCGTACCGACCTGCAGAATATAGGTAACATGTTACTTATGCTGTACGCTGCATGGAAAATTTAAAAGGTAAAACGCAATGCCAGAATTGATGTTTTTTTTTTAATCCACCAAATGAAGAGTTAATAAAATGTATTCAATAAGTTGTAGGCACCCAAAGCGTCATTACAAAATGCATCTCATACAGCAAAAAACAGCCCTCATATGGCCACATCAGCAAAAAAATTTAAGAAAATATAGCTTGTACAATGTGAAGACAAAAACCCCCAAAATCGCCAAATCATTAGAACATAACTGGCTGTGGCAGGAAGGGAATGTATAAGCTGTGCGAGCGTATATCAGGGTACAAACCAGATTTAGAGCTTAAAAGGGAAAAGACACCAGAAGTGTCCCCCACAGTGACCCCCCCCCCCAATCATAGGAGCTACTGGGGAAATAGTAGGGAATTTGGCTTTCCCAATGTACTCCGCACAGCTTACATATTTACTCTTCATCATCCGCTGTGCATTCACGTCTGGGATACTAATGCCCACTACAACCCCTGATAAATTCATTGAGGGGTGCAGTTTTCACAATGGGGTCAATCCTTAGGAGATTCCACTTTTCTGGCACCTTAGAGGCTCTGCAAACATGACATGGCGTCCAAACATCTAAATCTGCACTCCAAAAGCCACATAGTGCTCCTTCACTTTTGCCCCCCTGCTGTGTGCCCAAACTGCAGTTTATGCCCACATGTACGATACTGGTGTACCCAGGATATCGTACATAATGTCATATCTGGGTATAAACTGATATTTGGGCACACAACCAGGCACAGAAGGGAGGGAGCGTTATTTGGTTTTGGGCGCACAGATTTAGACGGTTTGGTTTTTGGACGCCATGACACTTTTGCAGAAATATTTTTCGGGTGCCTGTATCCGTTGTTTCAGGAGGCCTGTCGTAGCATTTCTTCTGCGGTATTGCTCTTGGTGTGTCAAGAGTGGGAGAAGAGAATCGCGTTGACAATTCAACACAATGGGCAGCACTTTGAGCACATCCTTTAGTGGGTTACTGTCGTTGCTCCATGTCACAAACGTGTCAATAACTCGATAATGAATAAAGCTACGTTAAAAATGAGTACACCATTGTTTTTCTTGTGCAATTCTCCATGTGCTTGATGTGTCACATGACCCCCTTCCCATTGAAAAAAGTAAAGTTGAATCCAAAATGGCAGCTTTGCTGATGGCCACCACCCGGCCTCAAATGTTTCCCCCCTCCCATGTACTAATATGCCACAAACGGTAAGGTGATATCAGCAACCACTTCCATTTTATCTGGGTGTATCCATACTTATGGCCCACCCTGTTTTTGCTCTTCAAATGCGACATGGCACCTGAAAACTGTTCCAGCAAAATCCGCCCTCCAGAAGCCAAATAGTGCTCTTTCCATTCCATCCCTGCCCTACCATGTACCCATACAGCAGTTTGCAACCACATATTGGGTATTCACATGTTCAGGAGCAATTATTTAACAAACTGTGGGGTGCTTTTTCTCCTTTAACCAATTGTGAAAATGAAAACTTTGGGGATAAAATGACATTTTAGTAATAAATGTTAATAAAATCTGTGAAATGGCTGTGGGGTCAAAATGCTCACTATAACCCTTGATAAATTCTGTCAGGGGTGTAGTTTCCAAAATGGGGTCACTTTTGGGTGGTTTCCATCGTTTTGATACTCTAGGGGCTCTGCAAATGAGACATGGCACCCGAAAACTATTCCAGCAAAATGTTCTTTTCAAATGCCAAGTGTCACTCCTTCCCTTTCGTGCGCTGCTGTGTGCCCAAACATCAGTTTACACCCACATGTTGGGTATTTCTGTGCTTGGGAGAAATTGCATGACAAACTGTGATATACAATTTCTCATTTAACCCTTTGTGAATGTGTTAGTTTTAGGGCTAAATGAATGTGTTAGGGAGCGTTCACACTACTGTTGGTGTCCGTCAGTAGTGTCCGTTGCTATTTTAGCAACGGACACTAGTTGAACCGTCAGAAATCCGTTAAAATTTCCATTCATTTCAATGGGTTTTTATATTGTGTCCGTTCTTGTCCGTTTACACCAAATCCGTCAGAAGTTCGTTATTTTTTCACGGACAAAAAATCCTACATGCAGGACTTTTTGTCCGTTTGAAAAAAACGGATTCTTGACGGACAGCAAGTGTCCGTTAGTTTTTTAACATTGAAGTCTATGGGTAACGGACTTATAACGGACAGTATCTGACAGCCATCAGTTACTGTCCGTTATTTTATGTCCGTTTACTTTCCCTGCGCATGCTCAGAAAGGAGAAACAAAAAAAAAAAAAAAAAAACTAACAGTGTTAAAGAGGACATTTCGTGTCCTCAGGCACATGCGGTTTTACATACCGCTAGAAAGCTGACAGCGCGCTGAATTCAGCGCACTGCCGGCTTTCCCGGTATGTGTCCCGGGGCTGGAGATATCAGTGGTGTAATGTTTTACTGTTAGAAGGGCGCTGCGAGGAACTCCCTCCCTGACACTTCTCTTTGTTCAGAGACTTGTACTGAGGGGGCGTTCCTCACAGCTTGAGCGTCATCGCCGGCAGTAAGGAACGCCCCCTCTCTCTGTTCTCGTCTATAGCCGGGTACTGTCAGAGGAATGCCCTCCCTGATAGTTCTGTTCGTTCATAGCGCTGTATGAGGGGGAGTTCCTCACAGCTGAGCGTCATCACTGGGCTGTAAGGAACGCCCCCTCTCTCTGTACTGGTCTATAGCCCTGTACTGTCAGAGGGGGCGTTCCTTACTGCCCGGCGATGACGCGGAGCTGTGAGGAACGCCCCCTCAGTACAGCGCTATGGACGAACGAGAACTGTCAGGGAGGGAGTTCCTCACAGCGCCCTTCAAACAGTAAGTAAAGTAAAACATGTAACTTACACCGCCAATATCTCCAGCCCCGGGGCACATACCGGGAAAGCCGGCAGTGCGCTGAATTCAGCGCGCTGTCGGCTTTCTAGCGGTATGTGACTTTAAAAAACGGACACTACCTGATGCTCATCAGTTAGGGTCCGTTATGATAGGTGTCCGTTTATTTATTTTTTTTTTTTTAACGGACACCTTCATAACGGACTCCAACGGTAGTGTGAACCCTGCCTTATTAAAAAAAAAAAAAAAAAAATATGAAATGTCAAAATTTTACCTCCATATTGTTTTAATTCTCGTGAAATGCTTAAAGGGTTAACAAACTTCCGAAATGCTGTTTTGAATTATTTGAGGGGTGCAGTTTTGAAAATGGGGTAATTTATGGGGGTTTCTCATATAGGCCTTCATAATCCTGAAGAACTGAAGTGGTCCCTAAAAAATGAGTTTGGGAAATTTTCTTGTAAATCTGGAAAATCGCAGTTACACTTGTAAGCCTTCTAACATCCAAAATAAATTAAAGGACGATTAAAAGATGATGCCAATATAAAGCAGAGATATGGTAGATAATATTTATTCATGTATTTGGGTGGTATGACTGTCTGATAAGCAGAGCATTTCACATTTTGAAAATTGTGATTTTTTTTTCAAAATTTCCATCAAATTCCCTATTTTTTTTTTATAAATGAATACAAAAATATTGATCAATGTTTACCACTAACGTGAAGTACAATGTGTCACAAAAAAAAGTCAAAATCTCAAAATCACTTGTTTACGTTAAAGCGTCTCAAAGTTATTGCCATATAAAGTGACATGTCAGTTTTGAAAAATGAGGCCTGGTCATTAATGCACTTTTAGGCCCGATTCTTAAGGGGTTAAATCATAATGACAACCAAAAACATCAAAATGACCCTGCTCAAAAGTTCACATACCCAGGTGATTTTGGCCTGATAACATGCCCAGTAGTTGACACAAAGGGGTTTGAACGGCTACTAAAGGTAACTTCCTCACCTGTGACCTGTTTGCTTGTAATGTGTGTGTGTGTGTGTGTGTGTGTGTGTGTGAAAAAGTATAAAAGTGAGTTTCTGGGATCCAGACAGACTGTTGCATCTTTCCTCTACCCACTGACGTTTCTGGATTGTGAGTCATGGGGAAAGCAAAAGAAATGTCCACGGATCTACGGAAAAAGGTAGTTGAACTGTATAAAACAGGAAAGGGATACAAAAAGATATCCAATGAATTGATAATGCCAGTCAGCAGTGTTCAAACTGTGATTAACAAATGGAAACTCAAGAGCTCTGTAAAAACCAAACCACGGTCAGGTAGACCAACCAAAATTTCAGCCACAACTGCCGGGAAAATTGTTTGGGATGCAAAGAAAAACCCACACATCACATCAGCTGAAATACAGGACGCACGATAAGGAGGCATTTGAAAAAAAAATGGGCTGCATGGTCAAGTTGCCAGAAGAAAGCCATTACTGCACAAATGCCACAAAGAATCTCACCTTCAATACGCCAAACAGCACAGAGACAAGCCTCAAAACTTCTGGAACAAGGTAATTTGGAGTGATGAGACAAAAATTTAACTTTTTGGCCACAACCATAAACGTTACATTTGGAGAGGTGTCAACAAGTCCTATGATGAAAGGAATACCATTCCTACTGTAAAGCACGGAGGTGGATCACTGATGATGTGGGGATGTGTGAGCTTCAAAGGCACAGGAAACTTGGTCAAAGTTGAAGGAAAGATGAATGCAGCATGTTAGCAAATACTGGAGGCAAATTTGCACTCATCAGCCAGGAAGCTGCGCATGGGACGTACTTGGACGTTCTAACATGACAACGATCCAAAACACACGGGCAAGTCGATCTGTCATTGGCTACAACAGAAGAAAGTGAAGGCTCTGGAGTGGCCATCTCAGTCTCCTGACCTCAATATCATTGAGCCACTCTGGGGAGATCTCAACCACGCAGTACATGCAAGACAGCCCAGGAATTTACAGGAACTGGAGATTTTTTACCAAGAAGAATGGGCAGTTTTACCATCTGAGAAAATAAAGAGCCTCATCCACAACTACCACAAAAGACTTCCAGCTGTCATTGATGTTAGAGGGGTCAATACACGGTATTATGAACTGGGGTATGTGAACTTTTGTATAGGGTAATTTTGATGTTTTTGGTTGTCATTATGATTTAAAAAGAGAAAACACAGAAGTTTGACAATAAATGGCTTCAACCAACCACTAACCATGAGTGGAGAAAAAGTTTTTTGTGTTATCATTCATATTCTCTGAAAAAAGGCCAAAAAAAACAAAAAAATCTCCCGGGGTATGTAAACTTTTTAGCACAACTGTACCTAATAAGTTAGAGTATCTACTACTACCTTATAAGTCATGGAGGATTTCCTGATTGAACAAGGTCCAATACATCAGCTGATAGATCACCTAACGCAAAGTCTAGACATTGTTTGCTTATTGTCATTGCTATGAGGTGGTCTGACTTGGTGACTGCTTGTTTTTTTTAATTCCCTTCAATATGCACTGGCACCCTCTTATGTGACTACATTGTGTTTGTGTAACACTACTATAGCACCTAGTATTTGATTTGTGATAAATCTACAAATTCAGCCTGGAAATCTTGTTTTTTCCCTCTACTGTCACCACAATGAATTAAAAGGTACCATAGATTTACAGAAGTCACAAGACTCGGGCAAAGCATTTAGTACTAAACATATAAACATAACCAGAACGAAACTAAATGATAGACATTTGTATTTTTTTTTCTTATTATTAAACCAACAAAAATCAATTTTCTTATAGCATAATAAATATATAATACATACTCAGTATTTGACATTAAAAAGGATTGTCCGGATAAAATCATATTTCTAAACTAAGCTAAACACCCTCCCCTCGCCTAATTTCTAACTTACTCACTTTACCAAAAATGTATATTTACCCATATCGCTGGGGCGGTCATGTGACTGCCACAGGCACATTTTCAGATATTCCGGTAACATTCCGTTTCCCTGTTTCTGGAAACAGAAGTTCAATACTAAACTCCACCCCCCCCCCCCTTCCAAAGCCATCATACTTACCTGTCTTCCTGTCCAGGCACGGGAAACCATTGGGGGTGGGTCACATTTGTATTTTTAAGCTTCCTCATTAAAGGGATGGTCTCATCTAGAAAATCCATTTTCAAATACTAAGTTATGAAAACAGTCTCAGGGTCCACTCCTGACTCTTCCAACAAACAGATTATTTTCTTGGCCAAGGCCAATCAGGCATTTCTCCACTAAACCCACTCTAGGGGAAATATAGTATTACACAGCAGCCATGCAGCTGCTAACTCTGCAAGGATGTACCAGTATACCCTTGCAGAGTTAAAGGGGTTGTCCAGTTATACCCTATCCCCAGTGATCAGAAAAATGGGGGACTGAAAGTTACCCTAAGGCTTCCTTGTGCCGCAGCCCCATAGATGTGAATGGAGTGCCAGCATGCAAGCAGACTAGTGCTCAATTCACAAGGAGGCCTTAGGGACACTTTCCCCATCCTTCTGATCACTGGGGGACCTGGCAATCAGGCCACCAGCGTTTAGCACCTATCCCCAGGATAGGAGATAAATGTCCATAACGGGACAACCCCTTCAAACATCGACCGCCTGTACGATGGTTAGTCAGCAAGTGGTTAAAGCCAAAGAAAAGTACAAATGGAACAACAGAAGAAGAAAAGTCTGTGCTGATAACCTAATGATTATATAATGGTACGTTCAAACTGTAGTCCCTAACATTTGTTGCTCTGATCAGTCATAGGACCAGAGCAACGGACTAAAATCCTGACAATCACTTAACTAGACTGAGTACCCTCCCTCTGCACATTCTAATGTTAAAAGTAAGGCCACATGCACACGACTGAGTGTGCAGGCCAAGTGGGCGCTGAATTTTTTTTTTAAAGAAAGGCACTCGTATCACAGTGTGTTCCGGGATTCATAAATTTGAATAGGAGGGTTTCCATTCCTCGTGTCCACTTGGGATTAGATTATAATGGTGGTTGCCATGTTTCTGCCCAAAATCGTTGGAGAGAAGAGTCTTGCTTGTAGGACATTTCTCTCCACATAATTTAAGCGGATTGGCGGGCGGAGTTTCCTGAACGGTCACACAACGCTAATGTGACTGTGGCCTGGATGGAAACGGATGATCATCCGTTTAGCTGAATCAATGCTAAATAAAAACGCATCAGTTAATGCAGAACAAAAAAAAAAAAAAAATTGAACTGACCACACTTTTGTGCCCCACAAAATAAAAAAAAAAAAAAAGGGGACAGAAACGGATTAGTTCATATTTAACATTGACTCTACGTGAATGGATGGTCACCAGTTTCCATCTGCTTTCATATATTTGTCACATCAGTTTTTTGTATCTGATTAGTTAAAATGATGATGAAAACGTGATGTGCATTGCTCCCAAGATGGAAGCTTTCTTCCTTCTTGTTTGTTTACATTTCTAACAGAAGAGAAGATCCTACTTTTAGAACTTGTTCTTCTTCTCTTTGCTTTATATTTAACAATAAAGTTATAAGCCTCTGTGATATGCTACAATATGAATCTAGTACCAAATTTGCAGTTTTATGACGTAAAGCCAAAAACAAGTTATGTTTTGTTACGTTTCAGACTATTTTTAATCAAACTAAATCACTTAACTTGGCTAAAAATACACTTTAGAAATGAGAGAGGTATTTTTACTATTACCATTTTTTTCTTAACTAAATTACTACAGTATTTATTGTGTCCTCTTGTAACCATGCAATAATTGCTAATGTTTTAAATCAATGCACTTTTCATTACATCCATAACCACATAGTCATACAGAATTTGCCATATCAGACCAATGTGACCATCTCTCTATTGTGTGGAAATTAGTAAAAAAGACATTCTGGAGATTCTGATACAGATACCAGAAAATTCTTCCTAGAATTCACTCAGAGAAGAAAACATCACACTGTAGTCATTAGACTACAGGTCTACAAACTTTGACCTTATATAATGTGGGTGGTTGCATCAATTATGTGACTAAAACAATTAAAGAGAACTTTCAATTTCATGGAGTTTTAGAAGATTTATTCTGTAAATATGCTTTGAGCTCACATGAGCCTTTTCCGGGTGTTCTGCAGAAATGTAAGATGATCCTCAATTGGTTCGGGAGGGTAAAGGTTTTTAGGCCAGATTTGCACAGTTTTTCATGTAGCTTGGTTGAGCCAAACATAGGAATCAGTAGACTATGACACATGGGTGGATTTTTTATGTCTTGTTTATGCTACCAGTCTCATGTCGATAGGTGCTGTATAACTGTGTAACCAACTGCTTTTAAAACATTTTTTCTGGATTACAATTTTTATGGGGGGGGGGGATGGGACTAATCATCATAACAAGCCCTTGCTTGTTATAAACATGATTCAGACAGAAAGGAATTTTCCTGTTTGATTCTATGATTATTCCCGAGTTACGTGACACCAGAAGAACTCACTACCCATGATTCCATAAAGCTAACATATAAAGTTAAAAGAGAATATGAAGGTTATTTTATAGTTTTATACCTAGCTGTGAATTGTGCTGAATAGGGAGAGAAGAGAAAGATGCTGCCAGACTATTCTGGCAGAAGCTAACGCTAGGTTCAAATTAGCCTCGGGGTGAAAAACCAATCTCTAAAACAGCAGACACCAAAGAAGCCCGACGGACCGCATTGTCTATAATGGGGTGCCTCAGGTGTCAGTTCTTTTTTACTGAAACGGTCAGCAATTTCCAACAGACTCTAGGATGCAGTCTCCAGAGACTCCAATATAGATGTGAATCTAGCCTTATCTCTTTGAGAACAAAAAGATGGACAGCTGAAATGAAACTGCCAAGCAGTTGGCTCAGTGTCCTGTATTAAGGCCAGGCGCCGTTACTTAGCTCCCACTGAAGTCAAAGGAGCAGAACTGCAGTACCACAGACCGACCACTATACAGGGCTCAGCTCCACCGGATTCCAGTTCTGTGCACTGTATAGTTCACAGACTGGAGGCACCTCCAAACAGCTGATCCGTGATATTTATGGCCTATACCAAGGATAGCCCATAAACACAAAAAAAAAAAAACAAAACACAATCATGGAAACCCCTTTAACCCAGAAGGTCCATGTATACATTAGATGGTATCAAAATGTTTTATTCAAAGAAAAGTCAGTAAAAACCACAGTACAACAGAAATTCTAAACAGGAGAGTAATCACAAAGTAAGCTAGATGTGAGGCTACTAGTGCACAGAATGAAGCAATAAATCAATTAACCAGGGTAGTAGTCTTCTACTTCTCCCTCCCTTCTCCATGGAGCTCTGCGTGTGAGGATGAATATTGAGACAGATGACTATAATGTATAAAAGCAGTCAGACTGAAGACAAAGAGTAGGAGAACAGCTTAATAAGTGGTGAAGGAAACAGATATCCTTAAGATATATTAAACTTTCTTATACTCAAATGTACTATTCATTTGTGAAAAGATGTTTATAACTGGAGGTATGCTTTAAATGTTAGCTCAACTATCTAAAGGTTATAGAAGATCTTGTGGTCTCATTTATTTAGCTCTTATTAACCCTTTTAACCCTTGCCCAACATCCGCCGTATTATTGCAGCGGAAGTCAGGTGTTTAACCCCTTAACGACAATGGACGTACTATTACATCCTGCGCGATAGGTACTTTGTGCAACAGGACGTAATAGTACGCCCGAGGGTGGCCGACCGCTCAGATAGTAACTGACAGCTAATACCCTGCTCCATAAACCACAGTCGGAGCTGAGCTCCGATCGATGGTTTTAACCTCTTGGATGCCACGGTCAAACATGACATTCAAGGGGTTCCACCATGTTGCGCCCCCCCCCCCCTCTCTCCGGCAGCGAGATGGGGGGTGCCGATATCTATAATCTGCAGCCCGGGCTCCAGGCTGCCTAGTAAAAAAATAAAGTGTGTGAAAAAAAATTAAAAGAATAAAGCCCCCAAAATTCCCTTTCATATAAAATGAATATATAAAAAAAAAAAAAAAAAAAAAAAACGCTGAAAAGTAATGATTTTTCGCCATCTCACCATACAAAAACATGCCATAAAAAGTGATCAAAACGTCATATGTACCCCAAACCAGTACCAAATAAAAAACACAGGTTGTCCCACAAAAAATAAGCCTTCAACCAACTCTGTAAACTGCAAAATAAAAAACGTTATGCATCTGAGAAGATGGCGATGCAAAAACAATTCAATTAAGTCCCCAAATGGGTTTTTGTTCTGCACATTTAATATCGCATAAAAAAAAAAAAAAAAAAAAAAAAAACACACACACAATATTAATTAGGTATCGCCATAATCGTACCTTATGCTTTATGCTGCATGGTGAAAAATTTAAAAGGTAAAACGCAATGCCAGAATTGATGATTTTTTATTTTTTTTTTTAATCCACCAAGAAAGAGTTAATAAAATTTATTCAATAAGTTATAGGCACCCAAAGATGATCTCATTACAAAATGCATCTCATACCGCAAACAACAAGCCCTTATATGGCTACATCACCAGAAAAATAATATAGCTTGTACAATGTGAAAACAAAAACCCCGAAAGTCGCCAAATCATTAGAACATAACTGGCTGCGGCAGGAAGTGAATGTATAAGCTGTGCGAGCGTATATTAGGGTACACCCAAGATTTAGAGCTTACGAGGGAAAATAAACCAGAAGTGTAAATTCAGTGTGTCACCTGCCAAACGTTTCCTAAGCCTTTAAATGGTCCCCAGTCTGGTTCAGTAGGACACACAATCATGGAAGACTGCTGATTATGAATTGTATTACTGAAATGAATAAACATTTCAAAGATATTCTACTGTAATTTATTGAAATGCACCTGTATATTCCAAAAGCTAAAAAAAAAAAAAAAAAAAAACGCAGTGTTCCTTCCCTTCTGAGCTTTACTGTGTGCCCAAGCAGCAGTTTACACACACATATATAATTTTTTTGTCCCTGGGATAACCCACTTAATAGTGTTAGGAGTGCATGTCACTGATGCCACAATGTGGCCGCAACGTATTAAGCACTGAAATTGGATATTTCTTCAAAAACTTCAATTTTCACTTTGCACATTAATTTTTGTGAAGCATTTTTAGGCTCTAAATGATAATACCCCTCTGCAAATGCGACATGGCACTTGAAAACTATTCCAGCCTCTTCTGCCCTCCTAAAGCCAAATAGCGCTCTTTCCATTCTGTGCCCCGCCATGTTCCCACACAGCAGATTATAATCACATATGGGGCATTTCTGTGTTCAGAAGAAATTGTGTAACAAACTGTGGGGTGTTTTTTCTTCTTTAACCACTTGCAAAAATTAAAAATATGTCGCTAAATGGACTGTTTATTGGGGGGGGAAAAAAAAAAAGTAATTTTTACGTCCCAATGTTAATAAAATCTGTGAAACAGCTGTAGGGTCAAAATGCTCACTATACCCCCTTGACATGTTCTGGGAGGGGTGTAGTTTCTAAAATGGGGTCACCATATAATTGGTACTTTGGGGGCTCTGCAAATGCGACATGGCACCTGAAAACTATTCCAGCAAAATCTGCCCTCTCTTTCCATTCCGAGCCCCACCATGCAGGGCCGCTTTAACCATAGGGCCAGCGGTGCACTTGCACCGGGCCCTAAGAGAGGGGCCCCTTGGGACAGCCCTGCATTTTCTATCCTGCGCTGTCCCAACTTCAGCTCATCAGTGTCCTCACAGTGATGTATCTAGCAGGGGGCTGGAGGGACGGTGGCCAGACTCCATGGGGCCCACCATCAACACATATGCATTGCCATTCTTCAAGGGAATCGGCTAAATACTATACTCGGTAAGGACCTTCTGACGTCATAAAGTCATGTGACATTCTTGAGTCATGTGACTGGGTAGGCATGTCTTTGCTTGTAATAAGGTCCTTCCACATGAAGAAAAGTTGTATCCTGTGCAGTGGAGGAACATGGAGAGATTGGGGGGGGGAAGATGTGGGGACTGACTCTGTTGGGCCCACCATCAACACACATGCATGGTGTATTATACAGCGGAGGTAATAATCGCAATGGGAGCACGTTCTCATTGTGGGTATGAACACTTCCATTTTGACTCCCAAAGTTAAAAAATGGGCCTACCTCTAATGCCGCTGCCTCCTTCCTTTCTGGGTCCAGTACAGAGATCGAAAGAACCATCTAGTTGTCATGACAGGCTCCCAGGCTGGTCTTAACTAGATGCCTACAGCCTGAGGCAGGAAGGGGATAAAGAAGCATTCCCTTGATTTTTTTTTTCCCCCTTTCATCATGTACCCATTTTCCCAATGTATATAATTAAGCACAGCATCACAACGGCAGATAGAGGAATGTAGTGTCTCTGCTGCTGAAAGACTGTAATTCTATTATCATAGTCTACTAAATAATCTAAGAGACCATAAGCATACAGTTGCAGGGTAGCGGCACTGTGATATCCTTTATTATAACTGTATGACAGGAGCTGTCTGCTTAGTAGCTCCCCCTGTGGAAAGCCTGTGTGGTACACAGAAGGATCCACTGAAGTTTCAGCCTGGTAGCAATAATTAAATACCAGCTGAATAATATGTATACTGAGGAATAGGTACATAACTGAATTAAAAAAAATCACTTAAGTGTTTCTTAATGTAATGAGCTGATGGAATTTAAAGTCCTACTACTAAATTATTATTGGTCAATAACTAAATCTAAAATGACTGATGCAACAAACAAAAGTCAAAACATGCAACACTTCATGGCTGTAGACAACACTGGTCAAGGTTGGTTTGGTGCCCAAATATTTCCTATGAAACACTATCAATAAACTAAAGAATGAAGCCGCATCCTGTCCAGCTGCTCCCTCATGTGCCCAGATCAAAGCCACAGGTGGCAGATCATTTATTTAACTTTTAGTCCTGTTCTAGAAAAAATGTAGTCTGATAGGGTACTATGTACAGCAATGACATTTTTTTTTTATATGGGAGGTTCAATATCTCATGCAGTTTAAGGCCTGATTTGCCAATGCTTGTAAAGAGATGACATCACCTAAGAAATTATTTAAAGTGGTGGTCTCATTATTATTGTTCATCCTGGAGACCTCGGTTTTGAAAAGGGTTGTCACTGACGAGACTATCCCTATAATAAAGTTTATGCCGCAGTGAACAGGAGTGCCTTTATTGCATTGTACACCATTTTAAACAGAAATGGTTACCAGTTAAACAGGACTATAAGACTTATCTAATATCTTTGGTTGTCTATGTCAGATTACAAATCTGTCAGTAAATTGTAGAGGTGATTCTACAGTGTCCAATGGCCATCATACTACTACTCCCAGCAGATGCTGTCCCTTATATAGTTTGGTTTCTTGCTCTGCAGCCCTTGCATCTCCATCTAGCCGTCCTCCTTCTGCTAAGGCACCTGGGCGCTCTCCCTCTCAGGAACTTGAGAGTTTAACAAATACACCTGTGAGACCTGCCCAGTCAATCGCAAGTTGCTCACAACTATTTAAACCTGTTCAGTCCTCAGTACTGTGCCCAACCAACATAGGTTCTTGGTTTGCCAGTTCCTGCTTGATTGTCCGTACATAGACCTTGGCCTGTTTCTGGACTCTGCTACTGATTCTGTTCCGGAGCTGCTTAACTTCTGTGAAGAATTAATGCTTTGCTCAGGATTTTAGCGCTGAAACCAAAGCCCAGGCTAGCTAAAGCACACCATCAAAGCATTTCCCCCTCATTTGGATATGAATAAAAAAGCAATTTACATGATAATCAAGCTCCAAAACTGAACAGGCATAACTGGAAACTGTAGAATCACCTCCACAAGGTACTATGATTAGGCTTATAACCAATTTACTGATAGACTCCTTTTAATACTATCTTCAGTGTTGGTCTAGGTACTGAAGGGGTCAATAGAAACATCCCTGGTGGCCTTGGGCAGTAAGCATTTCCAAAGTATATTGAAAGGCTATTTTATACAGTGCTTTCCTCGGGTAGGTCTCCTTTAGGGTGTGTTCACACGGCGGAAAACTTTCCACCCCCGGAGTTTTCGCCGCGGTCTGCCGCGACAGGATTCCGATGCAGTGCATTGGCATTCCGTTGCGGCATCCCGCTCCTGATTAGGCCCGGATGAATGGGCCTAATCAGGAGCACGGACGGAATCTGCGGCAAGATAGGTCATGTTGCTTTTTTTTTTCCCCGCTAGCGGAAAAAAGCCGCTAGAGGAAAAAAAAAAAACAAAAAAAAAACGCTACTGACTTCCATTGAAATGAATGGGAAGAGTTTTTTCAGGCAGATTTTGAGGCGGATTCCACGTCAAAATCCGTTGCCAAAAAACTCCGTGTGAACACAGCCTTAAAGTCCAAAGGTGCTTATCATCTAAGGCAGACAGTAATAAGAAATTAGTATGTAGACAAGGGAATAAGTAATTAATTTCTATTATACCCAAGGCTGGGATTCCTGAATCATAACCTGGGCTGAAAGCTTTCTTACCATATCAGTTAGCTATATCTATGTAGCCTCCAATGATACTGTTTTAAGTGAAATATTATGAAATCAGGCAACTCCCAGAAATGGTTATAGAAGGATAACCAGATACTTTATATGCGGTGGTCATCAAAAAAAAAAAAAAACAAATAAAAAGATAAAACATTCACAAAACCATCTGAAGTACAACCCCAGTCCATATGTACCTATAATCCATAACGGCAAGGGATGAAAAAGGGAGGAGTGATTCATGCAGTTCAAGTGCGCTTAGAAATGAAAAAAAAATAAATAAAAATGCAAGTTCCTTCTTGCCAAGTACTCATAAGACATTTGACTGTAGGGTAAAGGTTTGGCAGAGGGTGGAGATAGACAACTTTTATAGTCAGGAATAAACATTCAGCAAAAACACCCTCAATTCAGTAAATTACCTGAATGTTTTCTATATTTTGCAGGTTGCTATGATTACGGCAATACATGCATTTTTTTTTTCTCTGAAAAGTAAAAGTATAAAAAAATAGAACTATACTGACGACAAGCCCAGGAGCCATTGATAGGCTTCTGGCTGTCACAGAAAAGTTCTCAGCCCCCAGACCAATATGGGGACGCCCATGCACATTCTTCGTCCTCAGATGCCTTGGCCACATTTGACCAAGGCATCTGAAAGGTTAATGTACATAACCAGACAGGAGACTGCCACCACGTCTCCATGAGACCTGGTGGATATGGAACCCGCTCTGCTTCATGCGAGGGCGCCATATTTAAAGTGCTGGCATCTAACGTACTATTATATTGGATGTTGGCAAGGGGTTAAACACTGTAGGCCATCAATTCCAGATACAAGGACTGGCAAAGTCAAAATTTTCTATACGTAATGTGGGAGGATAGGTAGCAGCAGCGGAACCAGACAGTCAGAGACAGACACAAAAATGCTGGTGTAAACAGGTTTTACCCTGTGTGTTTATTTTACAAAAAATGGCAAAACAAAATTAGCCTTAATAGTCCGGCAAAACAGTAACAAAACCCTGCTCGTCTGAGCGACTAACTCACCCTAACTGTAAAAAAACAAAAAAAAAAAAAAAACACAGGGCAAAAAACAACAACAGTAGTTCACACCAGCGTCTCACCAACTTTCACAGTGTTAAGGTAGAACCCAGCTCCTCCTTTCTCCCCCAGGAACTGCTCAGTAGTGAGAACTGGCCAACCTTTTTATAGGCCTTTAATGAGGCCCAGCTTCCACCTGTGGTTGAAGGCTCCTCCCTAGTAGGAGAGGAAGAGGTTAACAAAAGACAGCTTTCTCCCAGCTTAAGGTTTTACCTGGTCTACCACACATAAGTAAGGAATCTGGGAGAGATATAGCGACCTTCCAGAATCTTACCTGTCACCTTCTCACAATATATTAATGTGGGCCACTTTAAACTGAAACATCTTGTACAAATCACTATGGCCTTCACTCGTTACATGATAACACAAAGAATAGGTCACATCGAAGTGACACTGAAGAAAAATGTGAAGTAAATTCCTTGATCTGACAATAGAAACATTATTCTACCAGTGCAACTAGTTATTATAGTACCATATAACGATTATTCCTAACAGTCAGTTTGGCTGGGTTGGTAAAAGTCATGCCTCTACCTTTCCAATATTTTACTGCTCCAATATGTCTAAAACGAGGCACTTTACAAGCAATTTTCCTATAATTTTATTTATACAGCTCTCAAGCAGACCTATGCATTTCCATGGTAACAGACAAATCCTGTAGTATGACCCTACAGTCATACACTCTTCCATTTTTTCCTACTGTCCTCCACACTCTAGAGCAGCGGTCACCAAACTTTTTTGTACCAAAGAACACTTTCATGCAAGAGGGGGGTTTGGGACGATTGGGTGGATCATAAGAAAACACAAAACGCATATCTAATTACTACATTTATACATTTCCCTATACTTTATTAAGGGAGATCTCTCTATATCATGTATAACTTATTGGTGGTATGGACAGCTCCCTTATAAAAGTATGGGTAGGGCAGGGGCCCTCACTCAATTAGGAGCGATATGGAGAGAGAACTCTTAATAAAGTATAGGTAGGGCAGGAGGGACCATCACTCTGGGGGGTACTATTACTCTAATAGTGCCCCACCACAGGTAATATTCTCCCTGCACAAACACAGGTAATGTTATTAACTGTGGGGGGTAATGGTAATTACTTTCCGGTAATTGGATTTTCCAGAACCCATGACAGCACCCAGAGACAGGATCCGTCCCCAGGGACAAGAAACCTACGGTATAAAAAGGTGGAGCCTCTCCTACCCCTACCCTTTGTTTATAGAAGCGAGAGAGAGACTCCAGTTAACTTGTAACTCATGACCCTAAGTTCAAAACATTTTTCCCAACCCCCCCCCCCCCCCGCTTGCTACACCTGGTGCCAAACAAAAGTCCATCACCAAGAAAAAAGGGAGGAATAAAGTATGGTGCTGTCATGGGTTGTGGAAAATCCAATTACCGATAAGTAATTACCACTTTTTCCCATCACCCACGACAGCACCCAGAGAGAATAAAATAGGAAAAAACTAGGGAGGGACAACCGCTTTTAAAACTTTCCTTCCAAAAGAAAGATCAGAAGAAGCCCCAATGTCCAGCCTATAATGGCGAAAAAAGGTAGAAGGGGAAGACCAGGTTGCCGCTTTGCATATAGATTCTATGGAAGCATCAGCTCTCTCAGCCCAAGAGGACAAATACTGGATTAGGCAATGTTTTACATCCAAACAGTGGTATTCCTGCTCTTTAGCATTACTTGGGTTAGCACAGAGGGAGGGGAGAACTATCTTCTGAGATCTATGAAATTTTGAGGATACTTCAGGCAAAAAAGCTGGGTCTGGTTTAATTATTACCCTGTCCTCTGTAATAACAGTAAAGGGTGGATTAACTGATAGAGCCTGCAATTCTCCTATGCGACGTGCCGAGGTAAGGGCCACTAAAAGAATCACTTTCAGGGATACATTTTTAATAGGGATAGAGTCCAATGGTTCAAAGGGGGGTTTAGTTAAGGCAGACAGAACTAGGTTCAAGTCCCAGGGAGGAACTCTGGACATAACAACAGGTCTACTTCTAGAGGCTGCCTTGATGAACCTAATCACCCAGGGATCGTCAGCCAATTTAAAGTTTAGCAGAGCACTAAGGCCGAAACCTGGACTCCTAAAGTGCTGGTAGAAAGCCCCTTTTCTAGCCCGTTCTGAAGGAACTCTAGAATCTGTTTTCTAGGCATATCCCTAAGCTCCCCCGGAGAACCCTCTAGATATTCAAAAAACCGGAACCAAGTCCTAGTGTATATTTTAGTAGTGACTGGTTTTCTGCTTTTTAGAAGAGTGGGAATGAGATGCTGAGAAAAACCTTTTGAGGCTAGTAATCTCTGCTAAAATTCCAGGCCGTCAAATGTAAGTGGCTGGACTCCGGGTGGAGAATGGGGCCCTGACATAGAAGGTCCTGACTGACTGGGAGAATCCAAGGGTCCGAAACAGACAGGATCCTTAGCCATAGCCAGGTAAACCAGGCTCTCCTAGGCCAAAAGGGGGCAATTGGAATAACCCTCACTCAATCCTCCCTGATCTTCCTCAGAACTGCTGGAATTAGAAAGAAGGGAGGAAAAGCGTAAGCTAGATTGAAATCCCACTTGTGGGACATAGCGTCTACCCCAAAGGGGGATTCCTCTGGGTTTGGGGGGGGGGGGGGGGACACAAACACACACACACACACACACACACAACTCTCTCCACCTTCTCGTTTGATCAACTGGCAAAGAGATCTATTTCCGGGACCCCCCAAACCCTGTTGTTCTATAAAAAGATTGACGGGTTCAATTCCCACTTGCTCTGATTCAGACTGACGGCTCAAGAAATCTGCCCTGAAATTGTCTGACCCCCTGATAAGTCAACGGCACCAGGGATTCCCAGTCAGTCTCCCACGCTGATACTTGCCAGGCCTGAAGCTGCTTAGCGGCTGCGATCTGACGAGGGCAGGCACATTCAGCTTAGAATGGCCGCTGACCAGAAGCCCTGGAACACCTGATCCCCCATGTGGGCACCCCACCCCCAAGGGCTGGCATCCATGGTAATTGGGGGGTCTGAGATCTTCCATGGAACTTCAATTTCTAGGTGACCCCTGACTAACCACCAACCCAGAATTTCTCTTGTTGTCTGAGACACCCACATAAATTTGTTGAAAATTGTCTCTTCCTGACGCCAGGCTGTCAGGATTTCCCACTGCAGGTCTCAGGAATGGCTCGGAGCCCAAGGTACTGCAGGAATACAGGCCATGAGAGTCCCCAGGATGGACATAGCTTTTCTTATAGTGACTCTGGGGGACTGGATCAGGGTTTTTACTAGGGACAGAACCCCTTCTATTTTCTCTGGAGGGAGAAAACATCTCTGAGCCGTGGAATCTAGAATGATCCCTAGAAACTTTTTCTGTTGAGAGGGAACTAAGCTTGACTTTTCTAAATTCACCATCCAACCCAATTCCTCCAGAATGTCCAGTACTACTCTGACACTTTCTAAACCTTCTATTCTGAATCTTGCCACAATGAGAAAGTCGTCTAGATATGGAATAAACAGAACGTCTTTCTCTCTTATATGTGCCCCCATTTCTGCCACTATTTTGGTAAAGACTCTTGGGGCCATGGAGATTCCAAAGGGAAGGACCTGATATTGATAATGCTGAACCACCCCTCCCATCTCTACTGCTACTCGCAAGAACCTCTGGTGACCTGGAAAAATTGGAACATGGTAATAAGCGTCTTTCAGGTCTATCACCGCCATCCAGCAATTGGGAGTTAACAATCTCACTGCTTACTGCACTGTCTCCATCCGGAATTTCTTGTAAGACAGCAACTGATTTAGCCTCCTTAGATTTATTATGGTTCTGTAGGAGCCATTGGGTTTCCTTACCAAGAACAGATGAGAATAAAACCTCTGCCTCTCCTCTTCCTGGGGAACTGGAATCAGCACCCCTTTCGCGATCAGGCTCTTCACTTCCAATTCCAGAGCCAATTGAGAGGTTAGGCAAGTCTGAGTTCTGGTAATTTGAAAACATGAAGGAGGAGAAGAGAACTCCAACTTCAGGCCTACTTGCACCATATCCAGGATCCAAGGGCTTGATGAAATTTTCTTCAGGCAGGAAGGCATCTCCTCAGTCTCCCCCCCTACCCGGGGCCTGGTGTCATTGCCTATTGGGTCTTGGATCTTTATTACGGGGTGAGTTGCTAAATAAGAACCACTTTTGTTTCTTATTGGCTTCCGACCAGCTATTATCTCTGGACTTGACAAATTTCTGCCTACTGTATGCTCTAAAGGGACGAAAGGACCTCTGTGCACGACCAAAGGAAGGCACAAGAAAACCTCTCTATCTGCTGCCTTAGCTAAGATGTCATCCAAGGCTGGTCCAAATAGATATTCACTGTC
Source organism: Leptodactylus fallax (assembly GCA_947044405.1). Taxonomy (NCBI): domain Eukaryota; kingdom Metazoa; phylum Chordata; class Amphibia; order Anura; family Leptodactylidae; genus Leptodactylus; species Leptodactylus fallax. The sequence goes on from CAMRHE010000141.1 coordinate 4,823,592, forward strand.
ACAGGCCAGATTGCACAGCCAGGTCTTAGACCCTACCTCACCTGTCCAACTCTTCAGCCATATAGCCCTTCTGGCAGAGTTGGTCAGGGCAAGCTGATAATCTTACAGCGTCCGCTGAAGCATCTGCCAAAAAAAATCTGCATTTCTAATAGTCGGCAGGGCTGACAGAATCTGCTCTCTTGGGGCCTTATCCCTTAATCGATCTTCCAGCTCCCCTAGCCAGATCATAAGGGATCTTGCAGTACAGGTAGCCGCTATATTGGGCTTGAGAGACGCTCCTACTGACTCCCAAGAACACCTTAGGAAGCTTTCTGGTTTCTTGTCTAAGGGATCCTTCAGGGTACCCATGTCCTCAAAAGGCAGTGCTGACTTCCTGGAGGCTCTGGCAACATCAATTTTTGGTACATTATCCCAAGAAGAGCAAGCTCCCTCTTGAAACGGGTATTTGCGCTTAACTCCTCTAGGGATAAAACCCTTCTTTTTCCATTCCCTCTTGATAAGAAGAAGCGTCATCGGATAATTCTCCACTCTTGCCATTAAAGGACTCCCCCTCAGAAGAGGAGTCATGACCCCAGGTAGAGGAACTGGACTTCTTTTTCTGGCCACTTTTACCCTTAAGGGAACTCCTGACCTCCTCCTGTATCATAGATCTGATACTCTGTAAGAACGGCAGGGACTCCTCAGCAATAATTCTATCAATGCATGTTGGGCAGAGCTTTTTCTCATAAGAAGAAGAAAGTCTAGTTCTACATATAGCACATTTCTTATTCTTAGATTTCACCAAGGCTTTCCTAGGTCTATCCTACAAAATACAGGGGGATCAATTAATCAATAAAAAATAAAGGGTTGGCACGCAGCCACTTATATTCCCTAGAATACCAAGGAAGGAGGTGGACCTTCATCTTGCCCTCCATCTTGGGGTCTACCTCTTGCAGGCGGCTGCTGCGACTGTGGCTGTAGCTGCTGCTGCTCTTCCATACTGTAGAGAAGTCTTCTCAGTGCAGGGAGGGCTAGGAACTGAACTGCTTAGCAGCTCCACCATCCCTCAATCTGCATTATATGGCCATTTATCCACTAGGCCATGCCCCCTTCCTTCCAGGCTGGCACCTCCATCTGTCTCCCCTGCAGACCCTGAACTCCTGTGGCCTAAAGCAGAGGAAACACACTCCTTCTGCCTGGATATTGGAACCCCCGCGCCCGGAACACCAGTGGCGTATAGCTGGGGGGACGGCACAGACTCCAGACCGGGCCACAGCTAACAGCCACCCATGGAAGAAGAGACGCAACCCCTACCAGGACCAACTCTTTCCTATGCTATCAGGTAAGCCTGCCTCAAGCAGGCACGTAGGTCTCCCTCCAGGAACAGGAAACAACTAAGGGGTAGGAGAGGCTCCACCTTTTTATACCGTAGGTTTCTTGTCCCTGGGGGCAGATCCTCTCTCTGGGTGCTGTCGTGGGTGATGTGAAAAGATCACTTTCCACTACCAGGTCACAAATGCAGCTACTAGGAGCTGAATTAGTGAACTGATAGTGGAAAGTGATCTGCTGGTGTAGGCTACACCAGCAGACCACTCTCAAAAATTAGTCCTGTGGACACTATTACACTCAGCATAGGAGCGACAGCCGAGACCTAGTAGCCTATATAGGTCCTCAATGACTGGCACAGCCCAGTACCAAGTGATCCACAGCCCGGTACTGGACTGCATAGGTTAGCACAGGAGTATAAACATGACAACAGTGATATTGTTTCTAGTGAAAATGGACATTTTTTTTCTTCTGAGCAACCCCCAATGTAGTGTGACCATAATAGAACAGTAACTTAATAAGCAAGAGATAATTTAGCTAGCTATTTTATGGTCCTGTAAACTTAGAGATTTCAGTTACAAACCTAACCAGAAATATTACTTTTCACAGTCTGTTTAACCATTTATAAATGTACAAAGGTTGAATTCATGACAACATGTTATCAATCTATATTTATTTTAGAATAATATAAATGGTGAGAGGTAGTGACTGCAGTTCAGTTCCCACTAAACACAATGGAAGCTGAGTGCAGTGAATGTGCCAGGACACTATACGCTATTCTGCTTCCAGCCCCATATTGTTTACAGGACGGGCGTCAGAAACAGCTCTGTACAGATAATCCGCCCAGGGGCTTGGTGTCAGCCGAAATGAGAACACAAAAATTTCCTTTAGCAGAATTGTGTGATCAACACAGTTTCTGTCACAATCAATTCCTTACTGGTCCTGATCATGTGCCGTTCATTGTGCACATTTTTCCGACGAAAAAAAAACTGGATTCGCGGTGCAGAGGGTGTAAGCGCACACCAGCACATTGCTTTAAAAAAAAAAAAAAAAAAAAAAAAAAAACATTCAAATGAATGGGTTTTTAACAATGCGTCGCAAATCTTTCCCTATCCAGTTTTCCAAGATTTTCAGTCGGATTCGCAGTGGACTGACTCTGGCTCAAGTGTGAACCCACCCTCATAGGTGAGGAGGTTACCTTTAGTAGCCATTCAAACCCCTCTGTGTCAACTTTTGGGCATGTTATCAGGCCAAAATCACCAGGGTATGTGAACTTTTGAGCAGGGTCATTTTGATGTTTTTGGTTGTCATTAGGATTTAAAAAGAGAAAACACAGAAGTTTGACAATAAATGGCTTCAACCAACCACTAACCATGAGTGGAGAAAAAGTTTGTGTGTTATCATTCATATTCTCTGAAAAAAGGCCAAAAAAAAAAAACAAAGTCTGCTGGGGTATGTAAACTTTTTAGCACAAATATTATAAAAATAATTATACACACACACACACACACACTACCGTTCAAAAGTTTGGGGTCACTCAGACAATTTTGTGTTTTCCATGGAAACTCACACTTTTATTTATCAAATGAGTTGCAAAATGAATAGAAAATATAGTCAAGACATTTACAAGGTTAGAAATAATGATTTTTATTTGAAATAATTTTCTCCTTCAAACTTTGCTTTCGTCAAAGAATGCTCCATTTGCAGCAATTACAGCATTGCAGACCTTTGGCATTCTAGCTGTTAATTTGCTGCGGTAATCTGGAGAAATTTCACCCCATGCTTCCAGAAGCCCCTCCCACAAGTTGGATGGGCTTGAGGGGCACTTTTTGCGTACCATACGGTCAAGCTGCTCCCACAACAGCTAAATGGGGTTGAGATCTGGTGACTGCGCTGGTCACTCCATTACAGATAGAATACCAGCTGCCTGCTTCTTCCCTAAATAGTTCTTGCATAATTTGGAGGTGTGTTTTGGGTCATTGTCCTGTTGTAGGATGAAATTGGCTCCAATCAAGCGCTGTCCACAGGGTATGGCATGGCGTTGCAAAATGGAGTGATAACCTTCCTTATTCAAAATCCCTTTTACCTTGTACAAATCTCCCACTTTACCAGCACCAAAGCAACCGCAGACCATCACATTAACTCCACCATGCTTGACAGATGGCGTCAGGCACTCTTCCAGCATCTTTTCAGTTGTTCTTCGTCTCACAAATGTTCTTCTGTGTGATCCAAACACCTCAAACTTCGATTCGTCTGTCCATAACACTTTTCCAATCTTCCTCTGTCCAATGTCTGTTCTTTTGCCCATATTAATCTTTTCCTTTTATTAGCCAGTCTCAGATATTGCTTTTTCTTGGCCACTCTGCCCTGAATGCCAGCATCCCTGAGTCGCCTCTTCACTGTAGATGATGACACTGGCGTTTTGCGGGTACTATTTAATGAAGCTGCCAGTTGAGGACCTGTGAGTCATCGATTTCTCAATCTAGAGACTCTAATGTACTTGTCTTGTTGCTCAGTTGTGCAGCGGGGCCTCCCACTTCTCTTTCTACTCTGGTTAGAGCCTGTTTGTGCGGTCCTCTGAAGGGAGTAGTACACACCGTTGAAGGAAATCTTCAGTTTCTTGGCACTCTCGCATGGAATAGCCTTCATTTCTAAGAACAAGAATAGACTGTCGAGTTTCACATGAAAGTTCTCTTTTTCTGGCCATTTTGAGCGTTTAAACAAACCAACAAATGTAATGCTCCAGATTCTCAACTAGCTCAAAGGAAGGTCAGTTTTATAGCTTCTCTAACCAGCAAAATTGTTTTCAGCTGTGCTAACATACTTGCACAAGGGTTTTCTAAACATCCATTAGCCTTCTTACACAGTTCACAAACACAACGTACCATTAGAACACTGGAGTGATGGTTGCTGGAAATGGGCCTCTATACACCTATGTAGATATCGCATTAAAAACCAGACGTTTGCAGCTAGAATAGTCATTTACCACATTAACAATGTATAGAGCGTATTTCTGATTCATTTAATGTTATTTTCATCGGAAAAAAATCTATTCGGTATGGGATGAAAAACTGCTAGGAGGCGCAGTAGGTGGTTGCTGGGAGGGGCTGCCTGGAAAAGCTCTGACACTCCCACAACCAGGAAGTGTAAGTGTAAACCAGGAAGTATTGCATGAGCCTGAAAATGTAAGGAACGGTGAACATGGTCCAAACACACATAAAAGTTACTCAGTTATGTTTGTTCACTCATATAACAAGCATTTCCTGACTATAGTAATGAATAAACAAGCACAGTTTAGGCTAGATTCACATCTGTGTCAGAGTTGTAGGAGAGCCTACGAACGACAGAGAGCCCAGCGCAAGTGTGAACATAGCCTTAATGGAATGAATCATCAGAGAATGAGATTGTAAATACAATTGTATTAGAAACATAATTTACAAAAAAAAAAAAAAAAAATTGTATATACATATTTATTTAACTTTATATTACTAGAGCAATCCCAATAACCTAATATTTCCTGTTTGAATCACACTTTGAAATACTGATGTGTCGACTGGGCTAGCATTAGCCATCTCATTTGCATTAGAGGGTGGTAGACTTAATAGTAGCTCTGTTGCACTAGTGAAGGCTTAGACAAAGCATGATAGCAAATATATATACACAAACAAGGTTCTGTATGCATTTTAAGAATCCTGTCTAAACTGCTAGCTTATGTAAATTCAAGAGTTTTCCTAACCTGGCCTGCTCTCTGGAGGGGAGAAGGGCTGTTCTCTCCCGTGCTCCAAGGTCCCAGGAAATCAGGTCAGCTAACTGTAGTTTGCTGATAGAGGCACAGACAGCGTTAATTATCTCTATGTAAATACACAGATAACATTGTGTTTACAAGTCCATTGTCAGTAATAGCAGCATGTTAGGGGCAATTCACACCATACAAATGGTATACTATGTTTTTGTGTCCTTCAAAAAAAAAAAAAAAAAAAAAAAACACGAACAACGGATCCGTTTTTGTTTTTTTTTCTCTAACAATGAGGTCTACGGAAACGGATGGCCATCTGTTTGCGTCCGTTTTTTATAATCCGTTTTTTTTTTTGATTCGCTAAACTGATGTAAAAAACATGATGTGAGTGGCCACTAAGTTTTATCTTTCTCGCGTTATTATAGAGTTCTAGCAATCATAATTAATTTCTCATGGTAAAGACAATGTCTATTTCTACTGAGGTACTTCACTTCGTCCTGTCCATCAAACAGTCAAAGCCGTCCCACAGCTTGCTGAAAAATACAGGAAGTGAGAAGAAGAGACAGCAGGCAAACTGGTGAGAGAAAGATGGGAAAACCCACTTTAGGCATTGCGTTTTTTCCCACAAAGCTTTTCATAGAAAGTCCACAGTTTTTCTCTGCGGACCTTCTGCTTCAATTATACCTATAAGGAAAACACCAGCGTTTGCATAGCTATAATTGACATTCTGCGATTTACAAAAACGCAATGGTTTTTGAAATCGCAGCAAGTCTTCTGGGGATATTTATTTGCAATGTGTGGATGGGATTAGCCAGAATCCCATCCACTTTGCAAGTACTGTAAAACATCACGGTTTTAGCCGTGGCAAAACTGTGGCGTTCACTCTACGTCTTAATGGGGTCATCCAGAAATTGATGAAAAATAAAAAAAAAAACCATAATGACATGTCCCCGATGCACTCGGGGGCTTGTTCTGGCAGAAGTCCTCGCTGCACATTAACTCTGAGGCCAACCAGTGGCCTAAGGAAAGGAACTGGAACGTCACTCACATGTCACCTGTGATGTTACGGTTCCTTTCCTTAGGTCGCTGATTGGCCCCAGCGGTCAAGTGCTGCTGGAACAAGCCCTTGGGCACTGGAGGACATCGGAGTGTCGGAGAAAGGGGAATATGGGTTTTTTTCACCTTCCCCGGTCTCCTGGCAGAAATCTGTAATTTCTTTAAGTGATTAAGACAACATATATAAACCGATAGCATCATGAATTTAATATATATATTCTATTGCAACAGGCAAATCAAATATACCCTACAGCTTTCTGCATTTTGCTTTTAAGACACTTACCGGTAAGTATATGGCCCAATTTCATCTACTACAGGCTTCTCTCCAGCTAGGACCTCAAGTGGATTAGTCACATTAAAAAAATAGAACTGCATGTAAATTGGAGGAGGGGGATTGACCCAGTCATTGAAGACCTCTGTCCCATTCTTTAATACTGTAGCCTAGAATAAAATGTATAAAGTAATGTTAGAAAACACAATACTATACACTACAACCTATATACAGTGAAATAGCAGGTTAAAAATCCTTAGTAATGTGTGATAAGTAGTATGAAACTAGGACATTCAGATCTCTTTCTATGGTTACAGCGAGGGTCTTAGGAAATGCTACAAAATTTCTTGTATAGCAGTTTCATAATTTATATGAAATTACAATAACCCTATTAGAAACATGCTTAAACCTAACCGCAAAAAATAAAAATATGTAACAATAAAGCCCTATGTATCACCAAAAAGAGATGAAAAATTTGAATAACCCCATTAAAATAAAAAAGTAAAAGCATTCAAAACCGCATGTACCAGAAAAAAATGGTTTAAGAACTGTGGCTGCTACAGTACCAATCAAAGGTTAGATTCTTCAAATAAGCCCCTTATGCTTTGGTTACTGCTTTGCACACTTTAGGCACTCACAATCAGCTTCATGAGGTAGTCATCTGGAATGGTTTTCCAACAGTCTTGAAAGAGTTCCCAGAGGTGCTGAGCATTTGTTGGCTGCTATTCCTTCACTCTGTGGTTCAACCCATCCTAAACCACCTCAATTGGATTAAGGTCAGCTGATTATGAAGGCTGTGCCATCTGTCTAAACCAGTGTTTCCCCAACTTTTTTAGACTCTGGGCACCCCTGGACAAACAAACAAAAAAAAAAAAAAAAAAAAAAAACAAAAAAAAAAACACACAACACACACACAGTTTTTTGTCTTTTGATAATGATTTGGTAGGGGTGCCCCAAGTTAACTTTTATTTACCAGGAGTACCCCAAGGTGAAAAGGCTGGTATAAAGAAAAAAATAAATAAATATACTGTTTGCCAATATACATTGTGAGTTTATTAACCTTTTCCTGACATCCACCATAATAGTACAGCAGATTCCGTGTCTTTAAAAACGTATTGCACACCGGAGACTTGGAGCTAATGCCTGCGATCGTAGTTCACTGTGATTGCAGACATTACTTTTTGTAATGTCCCCACTAAAGTTTAACGGTACAGGTGTTTCTATGACAGCTGGGAGCGTAATGAAGGCCTGTAATATCAATATAGCTATCAAATGGTCTAGATTTGACATAAAAAAAAAAAAAAAAAAAAAAAAAAAGGTATACATCCCCACGTCCCAAACTGCCCAGTCTACAAAAATATAAAAATATTTTTCACATATGGCAAACACTGTAGATCAAGAGTCACCTGTTCTTTTTTTTTTGTTTGTTTTTTTTTATCTCCCATAAAAATGTGAATAAAAAGCGAACACCACATCAAACATTCCCCAAAATGGTATAACTAAAAAGTACATCTGCCCTTGCAAAAAAGGCTCCTTAAACATTCCCATACATGGAAATATAAAAAAAAAAAAAATTACGGGTATTAGAATATGGCTACTCCAAGAAATTTTGTTTTGTAAAGTTTTGCATTTTTTTTTTTTTAAAGGGGTTAAAACGTAACAAAAAGAAAAAAAAAAAAAAAAAAAAAAAAATAAATTTGGTATCTCTAGAATCATACCAACCTATAGACTACAGGTAACATTTCATTTTGGCTGCACAGTGAACACCATAAAAACAATGCCCTTAAAAATGTTCCACCCCATTCTGAATTTTTTTCCAGCTTCCCAATACATCATACGGAATACTAAATGGTATCATTATGAAGTACAATTTGTCCCACAAACATTAAAACCTTATATGGCTTGTGAACGGAAAAATAAAAAAGTTAAAGAGAAGGTAGCATCAAAAACAAAAATCAACATATGGCTGCGGTGGCAATGGGTCAATCTTTGCTTAGTCATCCACTAGGAATCTTCTTTAGTTCTCTCCAGCCATGCAATGGGCACAGGTACTCGGCTCATCTGAAGCCACAGTTCTGATAACTGTACAGTCATGTCCAAAAGTTTTGAGAATGATACAAATATTAATTTTTACAAAGTCTACTGCTTCAGTTTTTCTAATGGCAATTTGCATATACTCCAGAATGTTATAAAGAGTGATCAGCTTAACAGCAATTACTTGTAAAGTCAATATTTGCCTAGAAAATGAACTTTATCCACCAAAACACATTTCAACATCATTGCAGCCCTGCCTTAAAAGGACCACCTAACATCGTTTCAGTGATTGCTCCATTAACACAGGTGTGGGTGTTGATGAGGACAGGGCTGGAGATCAATCTGTCATGATTAAGTAAGAATGACACCACTGGACACTTTAAAAGGAGGCTGGTGCTTGCCATCATTGTTTCTCTTCTGTTAACCATGGTTATCTCTAAAGAAACACGTGCATTCATCACGTGCACTGCACAAAAATGGCCTAACTGGGAAGAGTATTGCAGCTAGAAAGATTGCACCTCAGTCAACAATCTATCGCATCATCAAGAACTTCAAAAAGGCTCCAGGGCGCCCAAGAAAGACCAGCAAGTGGCAGGACCGTCTCTTAAAAGTGTTTCAGCTGCGGGATCGGGCTACCAGCAGTGCAGAGCTTGCTGAGGAATGGCAGCAGGCAGGTGTGAGTGCATCTGCACGCACTGTGAGGCGGAGACTCTTGGAGCAAGGCCTGGTCTCAAGGAGGGCAGCAAAGAAGCCACTTCTCTCCAGAAAAAACATCAGGGACAGACTGATATTCTGCAAAAGGTACAGGGAGTGGACTGCTGAGGACTGGGGTAAAGTCATTTTCTCTGATGAATCCCCTTTTTGATTGTTTGGAACATCTGGAAAACAGCTTATTCGGAGAAGAAGAGGTGAGCGCTACCACCAGTCTTGTCTCATGCCAACTGTAAAGCATCCTGAAACCATTCATGTGTGGGGTTGCTTCTCAGCCAAGGGAATCGGCTCTCTCACAGTCTTGCCTAAAAACACAGCCATGAATAAAGAATGGTACCAGAATGTCCTCCAAGAGCAACTTCTCCCGACCGTCCAAGAGCAATTTGGCGCTCAACAATGCCTTTTCCAGCATGATGGAGCACCTTGCCATAAAGCAAAGGTGATAACTAAATGGCTCAGGGAACAAAACATAGAGATTTTGGGTCCATGGCCTGGAAACTCCCCAGATCTTAATCCCATTGAGAACTTGTGGTCAATCATCAAGAGACGGGTGGACAAACAAAAACCAACAAATTCAGACAAAATTAAAGCATTGATTCTGCAAGAATGGACTGCTATCAGTCAGGATTTGGTCCAGAAGTTGATTGAGAGCATGCCAGGGAGAATTGCAGAGGTCCTGAAGAAGAAGGGTCAACACTGCAAATATTGACTTGCTGCATTAACTCATTCTAACTGTCAATATAAGCTTCTGTTACTCATAATATGAATGCAATTATATTTCTGTATGTGATAAAAACATCTGACAAACACACATAAAAACCAGAGGGCAGCAGATCATGTGAAAATAGAATATTTGTGTCATTCTCAAAACTTTTGGCCATGACTGTACTATAATCAGGCACATGACTACATTGCCTGATCAAAGCAAATATGTTAAAGTCTGCCTAGATTTAGCTTATATGTCTAGGACTATGCAGATGATTCTGGATTCAGTTTTATATGACCAGTTTTTCTTTATTCTCAGAAGAAATAAATTGTCACTGTTTGTGATCAGCTTACTTCCCTCTCTCTTCTGAGAAGTCAACTTAAGCATGCCAGTAAATGGACAAGTCAGAAGGAACACATGTTGGCTGAACAAGCATTTGGTTGACAGTTACTGAAGGTGTGTAGCCTGTTTAAAGGCATTTTCCCACTAATGACACTTATACTCTATCTACAGGATAGGGAATAAGTATCTGATCACTGAAGGTCCAATCTCTTGGACCCCTACTAATATCTGATCACTGAAGGTGTAACTGCTGGGACTCCCAATTATCACAATAACAAGGGTCTCCAAGTGCCCAATGTGACTGAAGCAGTGGTGTACATGCTGGCCTTCCTTCACCCCCTCTATGGAACTTCCAAAACAGACAAATCCTTTAATCGGAAAGGCAAAATAACTGGGTGCACTTGCTTAGTTGGGTCAGATTTGCCCATCAGGATCATATACAAGTGGGTCACACTCTCTTGACAGCACTTTATTTTGCAGATGAATTTACGCCCAGCAGATAAAAGGGTATAAGCAGTATACATTTTGGTATACATATGACCACCAGTATGCAGCACTATACAAATATCTAATGGACTCCTAAAACTTCATCTACTGACTTGTTTCGTTTATGGCGGCCAGTATATTCCCCTAAATTTAGCTACAGGGGCATCTCTGATTTTCAGGTATTTTTTAGCAGCCCTATTTTAAAGGACACAGTCCAACGTATGATACAGATACTGACCTTCTTCACCTCTCCTTCAACTGTGTCCATGAAGGTGTTAGCCACCAGTAGCACAATACTGACGATGAGCAGCAGCAGAGACACGGCACCGCAGGTGTACATTGTCCAGCGCCCCATACTGAGCGCAGTCACCAGAGGAGCGCCCCCCAGTGCCCGCAGAGAACTTCAGGATAAGGAGCAGACCAGCGACACTCTTCAGTATAGGTCTTCCGGACTGATGTCTCTGTAGTGCTTTGGCGCAGTCTTTCGGGCGTCTGGCTGCAGGCACACTGGCAGCGTACTGGCTCTGCTCCTCAGGACTGGCACTCCTCAGTGTGCTGTTTACAGGCTGGAGGTCAGCGCCTCTTGGTGACGCCTCTCATACAGCAGTGTCCGCCCAGTCTCGTCTCTGGATGATGTCCGGGCTCTTCTCGTTCATGCTGCCAGATCGGGTAGTTTCGTTTCCCAGTGTGCGGGATCAGCTGCTCTCCCACCCTCATGTCGCAGGATAATGACATCTACTGAACGGTGTATGAAGCTGAGCTCAGGGTAGATGCTATTTCGTAGTGTAAAGACTAAATATTGTACTCTGTAAGGACCTTCTGACGTCATAAGGTCACATGACAGGGTAGGCGTGTCTTTACTTGTAAGAAGGTACAATATTTCCATAGGGTTGAGTCTAAATCCTAGTGGTCTAAAGGACCTGGTCCCTCTGTCCACTAGAATTTAGCCTGCTCTATATAAGAATGCGAAATCCTAGTGGGCTAAAGGACCTGGTCCCTCTGCCCACCAAGATTTAGCCTGTTTTATATAAGAAAACTAAATCCCATTTGGTAAAAGGACATGTATATAGAAGTGTAATTTTAATTATTTATTTATTTTTAAACATCAAAATGGTTTATTTTCATTTATTTATATTTTTTGATAGCGCCAACGTATTCCAAAGCGCTTTTCAGGTTCTTGTTGCTTTTTATTGGTGACTTATCTGATCAATTTTAGATCCGTGGGGCTTTGATCAGCTGTTTGAAGCTGCAGTGACACTTGCTGAGAACCACTTACATTTTACAAGCCTTATGACGTAAGTCACATGACCTGATCGCAGCTCAGTCCCATTCAAATAAATGAGCTGGTCTGTGAAATCAAGCACAGCTCACATTAACGCTGATCAGCTGTGGACTTCTGGCAATCTGTAATTGAACACTACATATAGCTAGTTTTGAGCAGAAGGACCAGGTCCTTTTGCCCACTAGAAATTAACCTGCTCTATATAAGAATGTGAAATCCTAGTGGGCTAAAGGACCAGGTCCCTTTGGCCATTAGAGATAGCTAGTTTTGAGCAGAAGAACCAGGTCCCTTTGCCCACTAAAATTTAGCCTGCTCTATATAAGAATGCTAAATCCTAGTGGGCTAAAGGACCAGGTCCCTTTGCCCACTAAAATTTAGCCTGCTCTATGTAAGAATGCTAAATCCTAGTGGGCTAAAGGACCAGGTCCCTTTGCCCACTACATATAGCTAGTTTTGAGCAGAAGGACCAGGTCCCTTTGCCCACTAGAATTTAGCTTGCTCTATATAAGAATGTGAAATCCTAGTGGGCTAAAGGACCAGGTCCCTTTGGCCATTAGAGATAGCTAGTTTTGAGCAGAAGAACCAGGTCCCTTTGCCCACTAAAATTTAGCCTGCTCTATATAAGAATGCTAAATCCTAGTGGGCTAAAGGACCAGGTCCCTCTGCCCACTAGAATTTAGCTTGCTCTATGTAAGAATGCTAAATACTAGTGGGCTAAAGGACCAGTTCCCTTTGGCCACTAGAGATAACTAGTTTTGAGCAGAAGGACCAGGTCCCTTTGCCCACTAAAATTTAGCCTGCTCTATATAAGAATGCTCACTCCTAGTGGGCTAAAGGACCAGGTCCCTTTGCCCACTACATATAGCTAGCTTTGAGCAGAAGGACCAGGTCCCTCCGCCCATTAGGATTTAGTCTGCTCTATATAAGAATGCTAAATCTTAGTGGGCTAAAGAACCAGGTCCCTTTGCCCATTTGGATTTAGCCACCTCTAAATAATGATGCTAAATCCTAGTGGGCTAAAGGACCAGGTTTCTCTGCCCTCTTGGATTTAGCCTGCTCTATAAAGGTATGTTAAATCCTAGTACTTCAATTTGCCTCATTCTTCCTGTTCCGTATGTGCATCTCCTCAATTTGAGCCTATTGCCACATTTAGATGTCCACTTGTGGTCTGGACGATACGGTATTGGCCGCATTTCCTTGAATGACCATGGGTCAGATGAGCAAAACTTACTCTAACATAGATCACTATGACACAGTAAGTTTGGTTCAGATGAGGTGCGGTCAGTCAGGCTAATGCGAATGTCACATGGATCGACATAAAATAAGTCTGGTTAAGTGTCTCATAGTAATAGTTGTCATCTCTCCCATTAATGTCTGGGAGACTCCCAGAAGAGCTGTACAATCTTTTGGATACCCCACATACACCCCGATCCCCTTATTTTGTTGCCAATTGGAACTGATCCTTAGGGATAGTTGATTGAAACTTTGTGTGGAAAGTTAATAAACCTTGTTCTATGCTCAGAAGGAACTGCTCTTTTAACCAACTACAGTGCTGGCCAAAAGTATTGGCACCCCTGCAATTCTGACAGATAATACTCAATTTCTTCCAGAAAATGATTGCAATCACAAATGCTTTGGTAATAAGATCTTCATTTATTTTGCTTGCAATGAAAAAACACAAAAGAGAATGAAAAAAAAGTCAAATCATTGATCATTTTACACAAAACTCCAAAAATGGGCCAGACAAAAGTATTGGCACCCTCAGCCTAATACTTGGTAGCACAACCTTTACACAAAATAACTGCGAACAACCGATTCCGGTAACCATCAATGAGTTTCTTACAATGCTCTGCTGGAATTTTAGACCATTCTTCTTTGGCAATTTTCTCCAGGTCCTTGAGATTTGAAGAGTGCCTTCTCCAAACTGCCATTTTGAGATCTCTCCACAGGTGTTCTATGGAATTCAGGTCTGGACTCATTGCTGGCCACTTTAGAAGTCTCCAGTGCTTTCTCTCAAACCATTTTCTAGTGCTTTTTGAAGTGTGTTTTGGGTCATTGTCCTGCTGGAAGACCCATGACCTCTGAGGGAGACCCAGCTTTCTCACACTGGGCCCTACATTATGCTGCAAAATTTGTTGGTAGTCTTCAGACTTCATAATGCCATGCACACGGTCAAGCAGTCCAGTGCCAGAGGCAGCAAAGCAACCCCAAAACATCAGGGAACCTCCGCCATGTTTGACTGTAGGGACCGTGTTCTTTTCTTTGAAGGCCTCTTTTTTTTTCCTGTAAACTCTATGTTGATGCCTTTTCCCAAAAAGCTCTACTTTTGTCTCATCTGACCAGAGAACATTCTTCCAAAAAGTTTTTGGCTTTCTCAGGTAAGTTTTGGCAAACTCCAGCCTGGCTTTTTTATGTCTCTGGGTCAGAAGTGGGGTCTTCCTGGGTATCCTACCATAGAGTCCCTTTTCATTCAGACGCCGACGGATAGTACGGGTTGACACTGTTGTACCCTCAGACTGCAGGGCAGCTAGAACTTGTTTGGATGTTAGTCGAGGTTCTTTAGCCTTGAGATTGCTCATGCTTCCTCAAAATTTTGCTTCTCAAGTCCTCAGACAGTTCTTTGGTCTTCTTTCTTTTCTCCATGCTCAATGTGGTACACACAAGAACACAGGACAGAGGTTGAGTCAACTTTAATCCATTTCAACTGGCTGCAAGTGTGATTTAGTTATTGCCACCACCTGTTATGTGCCACAGGTAAGTAACAGATGCTGTTAATTACACAAATTAGAGAAGCATCACCTGATTTTTCAAAGGGTGCCAATACTTTTGTCCACCCCCTTTTTTATGTTTGGTGTGGAATTATATCCAATTTGGCTTTTTGACAATTCTTTTTGTGGTTTTCCATTGAAGACAAATTAAATGAAGATATTATTACCAAAGCATTTGTGATTGCAATCATTTTCTGGAAGAAATTGAGTATTATCTGACAGAATTGCTGGGGTGTCAATACTTTTGGCCAGCACTGTATATTTGTTGCTTTTTCTTCTTCTTTATTTCCTCATTGGCTCGGTTCTCTTGCTGCTAATATTTGCTTCACATGTATGGCAGGGGAGGCTGAGCAGAGTCGGTCCCGGTCCAGCTGACTGGACTCTTCTACTGCCTGACCCCTTTTCGTTCCGCATTTTTCAAACGGAATGGGGGACAGAATCCCCCAACGGAGTTCAAGCACTGGTGTGAACCCAGCCTGAGTGTGTTTTTTTTATCACCTACATAATTTATACAAGGATACACAAGAGGGTATAATTAATAATAGGGGAATTGGGTAATATTAATTTTAGATGGCACACGGGCATTATTGATTTAAGGAGGTAAACAGGGCATTATTAATTAGGGGGAATTATTCATTGAGGGGCACTATTAAATAAATGGAACACATAGGAGCATTATTAAATTAAAAAGGCACATGGGGGTATTTTTCATTTCCAGGGGATTTTCTATCATATATTTTATAATTGGGGTAGCAGCAGGATGGAGATTTTATGTAGTTGAGGACAATGTGGGTCAGGTGCCTGGAAAAGTGAGGAACCAAAGATGTCTGTGTTACAAACTTTACAGTCACTGCTGGAAGAAGTGGTCATGACGGTCCAGAGGAAGAGACAATAAGTGTTAACAGTCAGAGACATCACTTGTAAGTCACAACATTGTTCCTGTACTGTATTTACCTAACTGGTCTTCACAGCCCTGTGAAGAACCACTATCTACCACTATATGGTCACCGTATAGTGATAGTGTTGGTATACCTGAGTTGGGGGCCCACTTGGATGTTGTTATGAAACGCCAACCAATCTGGCTGCATTTTCAGCACACAGTATGTCTCTGAATACCTCAGAATTCATCCGGCTGCTTCTGTCCTGTATCACATCATCAATAAACACTAGTGACCAAGTGCCACTGGCAGCCATGCATGTCCAAGCCATCACACTGCCTCCGCCTTGTTTTACAGATGTGGTATGCTTTGCATCATGAGCTGTACCACTCCTTTGCCATACTTTTTTCTTTCCATCATTCTGGTAGAGATTGATCTTGGTTTCATCTGTCCAAAGAATGTTCTTCCAGAACTGTGCTGGCTTTTTTAGATGTTTTTTAGCAAAGTCCAATCTAGCCTTTTTATTCTTGAGGCTTATTAGTGGCTTGCCCCGTGCAGTGAACCCTCTGTATTTACTCTCATACAGTCTTCTCTTTATGGTAGATTTGGATATTGATACATCTACATCCTGGAGAGTGTTGTTCACTTGGTTGGCAGTTGTGAAGGGTTTCTCTTCACCATGGAAATTATTCTGCGATCATCCACCACTGTTGTCTTCCATGGGCGTCCAGGTCTTTTTGCATTGTTGAGTTCACCAGTGCTTGCTTTCTTTCTCAGGATGTACCAAACTAGATTTTGCCACTCCTAATATTGAAGCAATTTCTCGGATCTCTCGGATTTTTCACCTGCATGGAGAGCTCCTTTGACCGCATGTTTTCATCACAGCAAAATCTTCCAGATGCAAGCACCACACCTCAAATCAACTCAAGGCCTTTTATCTGCTTAATTGAGAATGACATAATGAAGGAATTGCCAACACCTTCCCATGAAAGAGCCTTTGAGTCAATTGTCCAATTACTTTTGGTCCCTTTAAAAACAGGGTGGTGCATGTCAAGGAGCTGAAACTCCTAAGTCCTTCATCCAATTTTAATGTGGATACCCTCAAATGAAATCTGAAAGTCTGGACTTTATGTCCATGTCCATTATATAACTATAATTTGAATATGTTTCAGTAATCAGGTTAAAAACAAAATTTGTGTCAGTGTCCAAATATATATGGACCTAACTGTATAATGGACCCCACAGTGCCCTTACATGTACTATATTGGCCCGCACAGTACCCCCACCCCCAATGGTGCCTATATTACATGCTGCACTGCATACAGTTCGCTCTGCTCAGGATAAATACCCACGCATGGTCGTAAGTGTCATCCAACACAATGACTCTTCCATCAGTACTGCAGTTACTGGTGCCCCAGAACCGAGTGGTGAGCTGCATTCATTACGCACTACTCTGCTCCATGATTCCTCTCTGTGACGTCAGCACTTGGCGCCCAGAGAAGAGTGGTAAGTAATGAATGCAGCTCACCACTCATTCTTGGGGTGCCAGTAACTGCTATGAGCACTACCATCAGTACTGAGGGAAGCGTCATTGTGCTTCTAATGTAAGGACGGTGTTCATGTTCATGCGCAGGTGTCTGTCCTGGGCAGAGAGAATTGCATGCAGTGGAGCATGTAGCATACACCAGTGGCTCTTAGCCACGCCATGTACCCCCAAGGACTGCGGGGAGTACCACAGATTGAGAACCACTGCTCTAGAGTAATGATTTCTGGGGCCTTTACCTTGTTGCCAATAACACAACCAATCACACTACAGCTTTTATTCAGATTTTTGCCCTGTGATTATTTTTTTTTTCTTTTTATAAATGACGCCAACTCTGGATAATATGTTTTATAAAGATTTCTTTAATTTAAAGTTTTGGTCTTGTGTCTTGCTTTGCTTTAAATATAAAATTAAAATGGATTTTTCATTAAAAACATTAATTGTCCTGTTTTTAGTTTCGTTTTCTCTGGTTTATAGAAGTTTTAATTTAAAGATGACCTTTCATGTCTTCTAATACCGACCATGTTGCTGGAAAGCTGATGATGCATTGAATTCAACACACTGTCAGTTTTGCCAGTATCTGTCCCAGTTGCAGAGATAATGGTGTTGTTACTTTCAGCTACTGATATCCCTGCTGTCAGAGGGGCCAGAATTACAGCTCAGTGTCATTGCTGGACATGATCATACTATTACCAATCTCAGCAAGCACCGTCCCCTGGTTACCTCGATTTCTTGCAGCACAGTCCATGCTTCTTCATCTAGCTGTCCTCCTGCTGCTAATGCACCTGGGCCAGCCCATAGGGTGCGCACGTCATCCCTCTCAGTAACTTGAGTCTTTAATGAATTCACATGTGAGACCCAGCCAATCCCAAGCAGCTCATGTCTATTTAAGCCTGCTCAGCCCTCTGAACTGTGCCTGAGAAACAAAGGTCTTTGGATTCCAGTTCCAGCAAGGGTTTTGTGGTTACCCCTGGTTGATCTTTAGTTTTCTAGCTTTGGCTTGATTCCTGACATTTATACCAGGGAAGGGAATCTCTCTCCTTGGGGAGAGCACCAGTGAAGGTGTGTAGAGTTTTGAACTGCCTTTTGCCCTCTACTAAGCATCTACATATCACAAGGCATTATGGGAAAGGGAGCTGGGAAGCTCATGCGCCCTCTGTTGGATGTAACAGATCCTCAATTTGCTTTTGACCCACTGAGTCTTGAGACAGCAAAAGGGATTTTAGCCAAGCCAATTTCACTCATCTGCATACAGCGCTGTTTCGGGATTTTTGTCCCTCATCAGTGCAGAGCAGAGTGAATTGGCTGGCTTTGTGGGAGGCAATGAGTGGCTCAGGGAAGGGAATCTCACACAAAGCCAGCCAATTCACTCTGGTGGCCTGCAATGGGTGACCCTGGAGTCCTCTTTGGTCGCTCCAGTTTCACTAAAGGATCCTATGGACCCCTCAATTGACTTCCCACCCGATTTCAGCAACCGCAGAGGTCACCGATTACATGCTGTAATTGTGTCGGAGGGTCCGCTTTAGTTTTAAGCTACAAAGCCCGATCCCACCACTGCTCCCTCTGTTTAATAATCCTCTCTTCCCTCTTGGCCTGTTCCCTGAGGTGTTCACTTGGTGGAGGCACGCCAGGTTCAGGCTTGTTAATAATTTCCTCTGTGACCAGCGGGTTCCCACTAACGATTACTTCATGCACACACGTTCTCCGCCCCCTACAGAGACTTTAAGGACTAACCAGATCTTCCATTTCTTACACTTACTCACCCTGCATTACCCTGTGATTACTCCCACTGGTTTTGAAAGAATGTGTCTTTTTAGGGAGACTGATAGGTTCCCTTTCCTTTATATACAGTATATTAAATGCCCCGCCCACTGAATTTAAGCTGGACTATATGATGACCTGGAAACATGCATGACTTTATCTTCCGTTACAAAAGTGAACAAACATGACGGAAGATAGCTTCCATCATGTTGTTTACATTAGTGTCAATGGGAATGGACACAGAATCAGTCTGTATCCGTTCTCTGTGATAGTTTAATGAACTAGAGTAGAACCATCTCAAGGAGGATCAGAAGGAAATGGACAGCATGTGAGTTAAATATGAGTGTCACAGCAAAGGGTCTGAATACTTATGACCATGCAATATTTCAGTTTTTCTTTTTTAATAAATTTGCAAAAATAGCTACAGTTCTGTTTTTTTCTGTCAAGATGGGGTGCTGAGTGTACATTAATGAGAAATAAAATGAACATTTTTGCTTTTAGCAAATGGCTGCAATGAAACAAAGAGTGAAAAATTTAAAGGGGTCTGAATACTTTAGCTACCCACGTGTGTGTGTGTGTGTGTGTATATATATATATATATACAGTCATATGAAAAAGTTTGGGCACCCCTATTAATCTTAATCATTTTTAGTTCTAAATATTTGGGTGTTTGCAACAGCCATTTCAATTTGATATATCTAATAACTGATGGACACAGTAATATTTCAGGATTGAAATGAGGTTTATTGTACTAACAGAAAATGTGCAATATGCATTAAACCAAAATTTGACCGGTGCAAAAGTATGGGCACCTCAACAGAAAAGTGACATTAATATTTAGTAGATCCTCCTTTTGCAAAAATAACAGCCTCTAGTCGCTTCCTGTAGCTTTTAATCAGTTCCTGGATCCTGGATGAAGGTATTTTTGACCATTCCTCTTTACAAAACAATTCCAGTTCAGTTAAGTTTGATGGTCGCCGAGCATGGACAGCCCGCTTCAAATTATCCCACAGATGTTCAATGATATTCAGGTCTGGGGACTGGGATGGCCATTCCAGAACATTGTAATTGTTCCTCTACATGAATGCCTGAGTAGATTTGGAGCTGTGTTTTGGATCATTGTCTTGCTGAAATCTCCATCCCCTGCGTAACTTCAAATTCGTCACTGATTCTTGTACATTATTCTCAAGAATCTGCTGATACTGAGTTGAATCCATGCGACCCTCAACTTTAACAAGATTCCCGGTGCCGGCATTGGCCACACAGCCCCAAAGCATGATGGAACCTCCACCAAATTTTACAGTGGGTAGCAAGTGTTTTTCTTGGAATGCTGTGTTTTTTGGACGCCATGCATAACGCCTTTTTGTATGACCAAACAACTCAATCTTTGTTTCATCAGTCCACAGGACCTTCTTCCAAAATGAAGCTGGCTTGTCCAAATGTGCTTTTGCATACCTCAGGCGACTCTGTTTGTGGCGTGCTTTCAGAAACGGCTTCTTTCGCACCACTCTCCCATACAGCTTCTCCTTGTGCAAAGTGTGCTGTATTGTTGACCGATGCACAGTGACACCATCTGCAGCAAGATGATGCTGCAGCTCTTTGGAGGTGGTCTGTGGATTGTCCTTGACTGTTCTCACCATTCTTCTTCTCTGCCTTTCTGATATTTTTCTTGGCCTGCCACTTCTGGGCTTAACAAGAACTGTCCCTGTGGTCTTCCATTTCCTTACTATGTTCCTCAGAGTGGAAACTGACAGGTTAAATCTCTGAGACAACTTTTTGTATCCTTCCCCTGAACAAATATGTTGAACAATCTTTGTTTTCAGATCATTTGAGAGTTGTTTTGAGGAGCCCATGATGCCACTCTTCAGAGGAGATTCAAATAGGAGAACAACTTGCAATTGGCCACCTTAAATACCTTTTCTCATGATTGGATACACCTGGCTATGAAGTTCAAAGCTCAGTGAGGTTACAAAACCAATTTTGTGCTTCAGTAACTCAGTAAAAAGTAGTTAGGAGTATTCAAATCAATAAAATGATAAGGGTACCCAAATTTTTGCACCGGTCAAATTTTGGTTTAATGCATATTGCACATTTTCTGTTAGTACAATAAACCTCATTTCAATCCTGAAATATTACTGTGTCCATCAGTTATTAGATATATCAAATTGAAATGGCTGTTGTAAACACCCAAATATTTAGAACTAAAAATGATTAAGATTAATAGGGGTGCCCAAACTTTTTCATATGACTGTATATATATATATATATTGTAACCAGAGGGCGCTATTGAGCGACCCAGACCCAGGCCAGAAAAGGCTCTCAGCCACGCCTTTATGGGGGGGGGCGTGTAACTCCAGAGGACTGGAGTATCCTGTTTGGAGCAGGAGATGGTGGACCCAGCTGGACAGATAGACGGTCTGTGCCAGGAGGGCTGAGGTCCACCGGGGACTTTTGCTAGAGTTGAGCAGGAGTCAGACTAGGAGATGGTGGACCAGCTAAGGACAGAGAGAGACGCTCTGTCCCAGAAGGGCTGGGGTCCACTGGGCTCTGTTGCTGGAGCTGAGCAATAGTCAGGCTAGTTAGGGGCTCAAGGAGTGAGTTAGGCCCTAACTGTGGCATATGTTTTTTGTTGTTTTGTTATGTTGCAGTTAAGCTGCATAAAGCCACTTTTATTTTACACTTGGACCGTCTGAACGCTATCTTTCCGGCGCCCAGTACCATGAACCACCGCTGTCTGGACCAGGATAAGCCGCCATTTTGAGTCTAATTCCCCCAAGTTGTCACAATACATATATATATTTATACAGTACAGACCAAAAGTTTGGACACACCTTCTCATTCCAAGAGTTTTCTGTATTTTCATGACTATAAAAATTGACACACTGAAGGCATCAAAACTATGAATTAACACATGTGGAATTATATACTTAACAAAAAAGTGTGAAACAACTGAAAATATGTCTTATATTCTAGGTTCTTCAAAGTAGCCACCTTTTGCTTTGATTATTGCTTTGCACACGCTTGGCATTCTCTTGATGAGCTCCAAGAGGTAGTCACCTGAAATGGTCTTCCAACAGTCTTGAAGGAGCTCCCAGAGATGCTTAGCACTTGTTGGCCCTTTTGCCTTCACTCTGCGGTCCAGCTCACCCCAAACCATCTCGATTGGGTTCAGGTCTGGTGACTGTGGAGGCCAGGTTATCTGGCGTAGCACCACATCACTCTCCTTCTTGGTCAAATAGCCCTTACACAGTCTGGAGGTGTGTTTGGGGTCATTGTCCTGTTGAAAAATAAATGATGGTCCAACTAAACGCAAACCGGATGGAATAGCATGCCGCTGCAAGATGCTGTGGTAACCATGCTGGTTCAGTATTCCTTCAATTTTGAATAAATCCCCAACAGTGTCACCAGCAAAGCACCCCCACACCATCACACCTCCTCTTCCATGCTTCACGGTGGGAACCAGGCATGTAGAGTCCATTTGTTCACCTTTTCTGTGTCGCACAAAGACACGGTGGTTGGAACCAAAGATCTCAAATTTGGACTCATCAGACCAAAGCACAGATTTCCATAGGTCTAATGTCCATTCCTTGTGTTCTTTAGCCCAAACAAGTCTCTTCTGCTTGTTGCCTGTCCTTAGCAGTGGTTTCCTAGCAGCTATTTTACCATGAAGGCCTGCTGCAGACAGTCTCCTCTTAACAGTTGTTGTAGAGATTTGTCTGCTGCTAGAACTCTGTGTGACATTGACCTGGTCTCTAATCTGAGCTGCTGTTAACCTGCGATTTCTGAGGCTGGTGACTCGGATGAACTTATCCTCCGCAGCAGAGGTGACTCTTGGTATTCCTTTCCTGGCGTGGTCCTCATGTGAGCCAGTTTCTTTGCAGCGCTTGATGGTTTTGGTACTGCACTTAGGGACACTTTCAAAGTTTTCCCAATTTTTTGGACTGACTGACCTTCATTTCTTAAAGTAATGATGGCCACTTGTTTTTCTTTACTTAGCTGCTTTTTTCTTACCATAACACAAATTCTAACACTCCATTCAGTAGGACTATCAGCTGTGTATCCACCTGACTTCTGAACAACACAACTGATGGTCCCAACCCCATTTATAAGGCAAGAAATCCCACTTATTAAACCTGACAGGGCACACCTGTGAAGTGAAAACCATTTCAGGTGACTACCTCTTGAAGCTCATCAAGAGAATGCCAAGAGTGTGCAAAGCAGTAATCAAAGCAAAAAGTTTCACACTTTTTTGTTAAGTATATAATTCCACATGTGTTAATTCACAGTTTTGATGCCTTCAGTGTGAATCTACAATTTTTATAGTCATGAAAATACAGAAAACTTTTGGAATGAGAAGGTGTGTCCAAACTTTTGGTCTGTACTGTATATACAGTATGTACCTGAAAACTATTACAGCAAAATCTGCCCTCCAATTATTTTTCTCTCCCACTGTGTGATAATACAGCAGTTTATACCCGCATGTGGGGCATTTCTTTAGTTGAGAGAAATTGCTTAATAAATAATGGATGCTTTTTCTCCTTTAACCCCTTGTGAAGATGAAAAATTTGGGGCTAAAGTGACATTTTATTGTAAAAAAGGTAATTTTTCATTTTCACATCTCAATGGTTAAAAATTCTGTGAAACTCCTGTAGGGTCAAAGTGTTCACTATACCCCTTGATAAATTCTTTTAGGGGTCAAGTTTCCAAAATGGGGTCACATTTTGGGGGTTTCCACAGTTTTGGCACCTTGGGGGCTCTGCAAAAGGGACATGGTGCCTGAAAACTATTCTAGCAAAATCTAGCCTCCAAAATCCAAATAGCGCCCTGTCCATTCTGAGCGCTGCCATGTGCCCATATATCACGGCACCAGCACATATGGGGTATTGTCGTGTTCAGGAGAAATTGTGTAACAAAATGTGGGGTGCAATTTCTCCTTTAACTCCTCGTGAAGATGAAAAATTTGGGGCTAAAGTGATATTTTATTGTAAAAAAAGTAATTTTTCATTTACACATCTCGATGGTAAAAAAATCTGTGAAACACCTGTAGGGTCAAAGTGCTCACTATACCCCTTGATAAAGTCCTTGAGGGGTCTAGTTTCCAAAATGTGGTCATTTTGGGGGGGTTTCTACTGTTCTGGCACTTCAGGGGCTCTCCAAATGCAACATGGTGCCTGAAACAAATTCCAGCAAAATCTGCCCTCCAAAATCCCAAAAGCGCTCCTTCTGTTCTGGACCTTACAGTGTGCCCATACATCACTTTACATCCACATGTGGGGTATTTCTATAGTTGGAAGAAAATGCTTAACAAATTGTGGGGTGCATTTTCTCTTTTAACCCCTTGTGGAAATGCAAAAATTGTGGTTAAAGCAACATTTTATAGAAAAAAATGTTGCTTTTCCTTTTCCCGGCCCAATTCTGTGAAACTCCTGTAGGGTCAAAGTGCTCACTATACCCCTTGATAAATAACATGAGGGGTCTAGTTTCCAAAATGGGGTCACATTTTGGGGGTTTCCACAGTTTTGGCACCTTGGGGGCTCTGCAAAAGGGACATGGTGCCTGAAAACTATTCTTGCAAAATCTAGCCTCTAAAATCCCAACATCACGGCACCAGCACATATGGGGTATTGTCGTGTTCAGAAGAAATTGTGTAACAAAATGTGGGGTGCAATTTCTCCTTTAACTCCTCGTGAAGATGAAAAATTTGGGGCTAAAGTGACATTTTATTGTAAAAAAAGTAATTTTTCATTTACACATCTCGATGGTAAAAAAATCTGTGAAACACCTGTAGGGTCAAAGTGCTCACTATACCCCTTGATAAAGTCCTTGAGGGGTCTAGTTTCCAAAATGTGGTCATTTTGGGGGGGTTTCTACTGTTCTGGCACTTCAGGGGCTCTCCAAATGCAACATGGTGCCTGAAACAAATTCCAGCAAAATCTGCCCTCCAAAATCCCAAAAGCGCTCCTTCTGTTCTGGACCTTACAGTGTGCCCATACATCACTTTACATCCACATGTGGGGTATTTCTATAGTTGGAAGAAAATGCTTAACAAATTGTGGGGTGCATTTTCTCTTTTAACCCCTTGTGGAAATGCAAAAATTGTGGTTAAAGCAACATTTTATAGAAAAAAATGTTGCTTTTCCTTTCCCGGCCCAATTCTGTGAAACTCCTGTAGGGTCAAAGTGCTCACTATACCCCTTGATAAATTCCATGAGGGGTCTAGTTTCCAAAATGGGGTCACATTTTGGGGGTTTCCACAGTTTTGGCACCTTGGGGGCTCTGCAAAAGGGACATGGTGCCTGAAAACTATTCTTGCAAAATCTAGCCTCCAAAATCCCAACAACACGGCACCAGCACATATGGGGTATTGTCGTGTTCAGGAGAAAATTGTGTAGCAAAATGTGGGGTGCAATTTCTCCTTTAACCCCTTGTGAAGATGAAAAATTTGGGGCTAAAATGACATTTTATTGTAAAAAAAAGTAGTTTTTCATTTTCACATCTCAATGGTAGGGTCAAAGTGCTCACTATACCCCTTGATAAATTCCTTGAGGGGTCTAGTTTCCAAAATGGGGTAATTTTAGTTCCACTGTTCTGGCCCTTCAGGGGCTCTCCAAATGCAATGTAAGCCGTGTACTGGGGTGGGCTCCCCAGGATACTGCGAAGTCATGAACAAAGGAAGCAACTCCAAATCAATTTAGAAAAAAACCAAGATTTTACTTTGTGTAGTAACACCTATTTACCAGAAAAACACTCTCAACTATTTGCATACACTCAGCCAGCAAGCTGAGACCCTGGTGTTGTACAGCACGGTGCCTTCTCATGTGTAGCTACAATAAACTCCAAGTTTTACCTATCTGCAGGCTGCAACTAACCAGCCGCGTGGTACCTTTTTATCACCCTACTCACAGGAACAATTCAATGAGTGTGATAGAGGCACCGGTGGTATAACACAAGCGTTTACAAACTTATCAAAATACCTCTATTCCCCACAAACAAAGTATAACTGAGTAAATATCATAGTAGGTCAGCTTGCAAGCCAAAGAAATATGACAATGTTTAAAATGTCGCTTCTAGACTTCCTCAGAAGCTCCTCTCTGGGAGTTACAACTCAATAGAATTCTCTGAGTCCTTACTACCGAATAGGTAGATAATTCACCAGTAGTGTGGCCTGTGAAGATGAGTATGCCTAACTATTCTAACTACAGGCCCTTACTCAGTCCCAAGCAATTTGCGCCAAAAATCTAATGCGGTGCGTGCACGATTACTTCTTTTACTGTTTCAGATTTTTTGGGTACCTTGTAGTTTCTCTCTGGAACCGCTGAAAGCAGGGCTCATCCACACATACAGTGTGCATATTAGGACATCCTCAGATATCAGTGTCAAACATCAGATTAATAGCAGTTTACAACAGTGACACCTGACTTTGATTCTGACACCTGACTTTGATTCTGACACCTGACTTTGATTCTGACACCTGACTTTGACTTTGATTCTGACACCTGACTTTGATTCTGAACACCTGACTTTGACTTTGATTCTGACACCTGACTTTGAGTCTGACACCTGACTCTATGCATTTTCTGGGCTGGTTGTAAAACTTAGATGACTTCTGACTTTCATATCTGACAGTGTTACACTGTGATTGGCCAGGTTGACTGACCTCTGAGTGACCTCACTGCTCACACTCAGGAGTAGAAGATACTTGTATAAGGCTGCAGGCTGAGAGCTCCATGAGTCTGATAAAAAGTTGTCTGACACAAAGTTGTCTGATACCTGACTCAGTCAGAGATCAGACTCACACATCATCTGAGTTTTTCATATACATACAAGCCAGCCAGCACATACAATGGTGGAGATTTATCAAGTAAAATGCTCCATCAATTCTGGTATCATTTTCACCAAATAACCTCTCTGTGCGCCACATTCATAAAGTGTTTTAAATACTTTTATTACTTGTACAAAAAGGGGCGTGGACTCATAGTAAAGGGGCGTGACCTACAACACGGTGCTGCAAAAATACATCCGAATAGCCTCTCTAACATTTATCAAGTCATATAAGTCAATTATATTTACGCAAATGCCGGCGGTTTCACTATAGGTATAATGGAAGCAGAAAGTCTGCAGAGGAAACCTCACCAGACTTTCTGCGAAAATCTCTGAGGGAAAAACTGTGATGCATTTCTGCCAAGGTTTTTCCCACAGCGCTTTTTTGCTGCAGCCTGGTACATGGGGCCTCAGCCTAAAACACTTGATAAATGTTAGAGAGGTTATTTGGATGTATTTTTGCAGCACAGTGTTGTAGGTCACGCTCCTTTTTGTACAAGTAATAAAAGTATTTAAAGCACTTTATGAATGTGGCACACAGAGAGGTTATTTGGTGAAAATGATACCAGAATTATGGAGCATTTTACTTGATAAATCTCCACCATTGTATGTGCTGGCTGGCTTGTATGTATATGAAAAACTCAGATGATGTGTGAGTCTGATCTCTGACTCAGTCAGGTGTCAGACAACTTTGTGTCAGACAACTTTTTATCAGACTCATGGAGCTCTCAGCCTGCAGCCTTATACAAGTATCTTCTACTCCTGAGTGTGAGCAGTGAGTTCACTCAGAGGTCAGTCATCCTGGCCAATCACAGTGTAACATTGTATGTGCTTCATAGCTGACTGCTGACTTGTGACTCAATCAGATATGAAAGTCAGAAGTCATCTAAGTTTTACAACCAGCCCAGAAACTGCATAGAGTCAGGTGTCAGACTCAAAGTCAGGTGTCAGAATCAAAGTCAGTCAGGTGTCAGAATCAAAGTCAAAGTCAGGTGTCAGAATCAAAGTCAAAGTCAGGTGTCAGAATCAAAGTCAGGTGTCACTGTGGTAAACTGCTATTAATCTGATGTTTGACACTGATATCTGAGGATGTCCTAATATGGACACTGTACACGCATGCGGTCTCACTGACAGGGCCACTTCTCAGCCTGTCCTTGATAGCAATCTTCACCTTAGGATGCTGTCTGAGCAAACCCTGGAACAGTCTCTGCTTCAGCACATTCTTGTTATATGTCTCTAATCCTTTACGAATGTCTTTTCCTCTCACTTCAGCCCTCTTCTTCTAAAAGCTCAGAAGAACACACAGCTAAGATGGCTGCCAGACACACTCTCTCTCTTCTTGTTCCTCCTCTGCAGAACAGGGTCTCCACGTCACTACTCCAGGGAATTACAGAATTACAGTCTCTTCTATTTCTGAGGTAACAGTGGCCTCTTGTGGTCAAACAAACAAATGTTTATAAAAAAAAATAAACTTATCTACAGAAACAGTTACATTCATAACATGAGGGCTGTTTCCCCATCTTACAGCAACATGGTGCCTGAAACAGATTCCAGCAAAATTTGCCCTTCAAAATCCCAATAGCGCTCCTTCCGTTCTTTACGCTACCATGTGCCCATACATCAGTTTACATCCTCATGTGGGATAATTTCATACTCGGGACAAAGTGCATTACAGATTGTGGAATGCATTTTCTCTTTTAACCCCTAGTAAATGTGTAAATTCTAGGGCTAAATGAATATATTAGTGAAAGAAATTGAAAAGTGTAAATTTGACCTCAATTTTGTTTTAATTGCTGTGAAATGCTGAAAGGGTTAAACTTTCTAATTGCTGTTTTGGATTCTTTCAGGAGTGTAGTTTTGAGAATGGGGTGACTTATGGGGGATTTCTATTAGAGAGGCCTTTCAAGGCCCACTCAGAACTGAACTGGTCCCTTGAAAAATGTGTTTTGGAAATATTCTTGAAAATTTGGAAAATTACTGCTTGACTTGTAAGCTTTATAATATCTGAAAAAAAAATGAAAGGGTGATTAAAATTTGATTGCAACATAAAGCAGAAACATGGTAAAATATATTTCTGAAGAAATTTGGGTAGTATGACTTTCTATATGAAAGGCATGCAATTTAAAAGTTTGAAAACTGCATTTTTTTTCCAAATTTTCACCAAATTTCCTATTTTTTCATAATGAAAGATAAAACATATCGACCAAAATTTACCACTGACATGAAGTACAATGTGTCAAAAAAAAAAAAAACAATCTCAGAATCGTTTTGATAACTTAAAACGTCTCAAAGTTATTACCACGTAAAGTCGTAAAGTGACACGTCAGATTTGAAAAATGAGGCCTGGTCTCACTTTTGGTTTGTGTCCTTAAGGGGTTAATATTCTGTACGATTTACTAGGAAGATGGAAAAAAATTCAGAATGTGGTAGAATTGGAGAAAAACTGTGGTGTTATGACTTTCTTCAGGTTTTTTTACGGCATTCACTGTGCAGCCAAAATGACTTGTTACTGTACTCTATGGTTCGTTACAATTTCAGGTATTCTAAATTTATATTAGTTTTTTTTTCACGTTTTAACCCCTTAAAAAATGACGCTGTGCTGTGAGGAACACCCCCCCCAGTACAAGTCTATGTACGAGTACTGTCAGGGAGGGCGTTCTTCACAGACCAGCTAGACTGTCAGGAACGCCCTTCTGACAGCCCGCTGTCGGCTTTCTAGCGGTATGTAAAACAGCATATACATGAGGACGTGAAAGGTCCTCTTTAAATTAAAAACCAGCTATATTTTAGTGGGTTAAAGGACCGGGTTCCTCTTACCTTCTGCTGACTAGAATTTGGCATCCTTACATAGAGCAAGTGAAATCCTAGTGGTCAGAGGGATCTGATCCTTTTCTTTCCAAACTAGCTATACCTAGTGGGCAGAGGGACCTGGTCCTTTTGCACACTAGGACTTAGCCCTTTTATATAGAGCGGGCTAAATCCTAGTGGGCAGAGAGATCAGTTCCTTTTGTTAACCCCTTCCCAATTAATGTTTGCAGGACAAAGTATGCTTCGTAATGGTACCATTTAATATTCTGTACAATGTACTGGGAAGTTGGAAAAAAAAATTCAGAATGGAATTGGAATCCGCTCCTTCCTCACCCCTGAAACTACAAAGATGCTAGTCCACACCCTCATAATCTCCCGCCTAGACTACTGTAACACCCTTCTCCATGGCCTCCCAGCTAACACCCTCGCCCCCCTCCAGTCCACCTTAAACTGTGCTGCTCGCCTAATACACCTCTCCCCCCCGTTCTTCATCGGCCGCCCCCCTCTGCCAATCCCTTCACTGACTACCCGTTGCCCAGTGAATAGAGTTCAAATTAATAATGCTGACATACAAAGCCCTCCGCAGCCTTTCCCCTCCATATATTTCTGACCTAATCTTCCGCTACCTGCCCACACGTAACCTCCGATCCTCCAAAGACCTCCTACTCCGCATTGCTCTTATCCGCTCTTCACACAACCGTCTCCAAGACTTCTCCCGTGCATCCCCCATACTCTGGAACTCATTACCAAGACACATAAGACTGTCCCCCACAATCACAAGCTTCAAGAAGGCCCTGAAGACTCACCTATTCAGGAAGGCCTACAACCTCCAATAACGCTACTGTCACCACACCATCACCTGAACAGCCTCTACCCCCACCTTCTGTCTCTATCCCTCTTCCCTCATAGATTGTAAGCTCTTGCGGGCAGGGCCCTCTATCCCACTGTACCAGTTGGTCTCTGTTAGCATTATCTGTTTTATATATCTGGTGTACCGTATGTAAATCCGCAAATGTAAAGCACCATGGAATTAATGGCGCTATATAAATAAACAATAATAATAATAATAATTGGAAAAAAACTGTGTTTCTGTGACTTTCTTATGAGGTTTGTTTTTACGGCATTCACTATGCAGCCAGAATAACATGTCACCTGTATTCTATGGGTAGGTACAATTTTGGCAATATCAAATTTATATAGTTTTTTTTTACGTTTAACCCCTTTAATAAAATCCAAAACTTTGCGAGTTGCCAAATTCTAACATCTGTACATTTTTTATATTTCTATGTACAGGGATACATAATGCATCATTGGGGGGCCAGATCTATGTTTTAGTTATATTTTTTGCGGAATGCTTTGATCGCTTTTTATTAGAGGTGAAAGTGAAAAATGGCAGTTTGGCTCGTTTGATTTTTTTTTTACCCCTACGCTGTTCACCGTATGGGAAAAATATTTTTATAAATTTGTAGACTGGGCGACACAGGCATAGCTGATGTGTATGTGTTTCACATTATTTTTGAACTTTTATATGTGTTCTAGAGAAAGGGGGTGATTTGAATTTTTTTTATTTCTTTTTAATTTTTTATTAACTTTTTTTTTACTTTAATAATTTGAATAATTAGACCCCCTGGGGGGGTCTTGAACCTCAGGGGGTTTGATCACTAATGCAATGTGTTACAATGCTAATACACGTGGATCTGGTTACAGGGGCTGGTGATCCACGACAAAATGGAGGCACCAATGCGCCACCACAAAAATGGCGATTCTGTCAGCCTGACTGCGGGTATTAGCGCCGGGTCTCTGCTGTATATATGTATAAGAGCGCCATATTTCATTACCTGATTCTCCGAAATACCCGTTTTTCTCTGAAAAAAGGGCTAGGGATTATTTTCAGGGTAGGTCTTATTTTTCAGGCATGACAAATCTTGTAAAACGGTTAGGGTTAGTAACCCTAACCCTAACTTACATTCACAAATGATGGTACAGGGTCAGTTGGTCTTAAACAAACTTAATGGCACTCTCTCTCTCTAAACTCTTTGTGTGGCAGTGGCCCGTGCCCTCTCCTTTGCACTAAGGGGGAGGTGCTGTACTGTAGTGGAGTGGCTGCGTCTGTGGGAGGAAGCAGGGGTGGCACCTGACGTCTGGTCACGTAGTTAGTCAAGCCCACAGTATAGTAGTGGCCAGAAGGCGACACTCTGAGGTGGGACTCCGTTTCAGTGACATCATGTGACATAACCTATCACTGGAGGTGCTGACTATAACTAGGGCTTATTTTTGGAGTAGGGTTTATATTTCAAGTCTACTCCAAAAACCCTGCAAACTCAAGCTAGGACTTATTTTCGGGGTAGGGCTTATTTTTGGAGAAACAGGGTATTACAGTGGATGTCGGGAATAGGTTAAAAACTATCTACAGTCATATGAAAAAGTTTGGGCACCCCTATTAATCTTAATCATTTTTAGTTCTAAATATTTGGGTGTTTGCAACAGCCATTTCAATTTGATATATCTAATAACTGATGGACACAGTAATATTTCAGGATTGAAATGAGGTTTATTGTACTAACAGAAAATGTGTAATATGCATTAAACCAAAATTTGACCGGTGCAAAAGTATGGGCACCTCAACAGAAAAGTGACATTAATATTTAGTAGATCCTCCTTTTGCAAAAATAACAGCCTCTAGTCGCTTCCTGTAGCTTTTAATCAGTTCCTGGATCCTGGATGAAGGTATTTTTGACCATTCCTCTTTACAAAACAATTCCAGTTCAGTTAAGTTTGATGGTCGCCGAGCATGGACAGCCCGCTTCAAATTATCCCACAGATGTTCAATGATATTCAGGTCCGGGGACTGGGATGGCCATTTCAGAACATTGTAATTGTTCCTCTGCATGAATGCCTGAGTAGATTTGGATCGTCTTGCTGAAATATCCATCCCCGGCGTAACTTCAAATTCGTCACTGATTCTGGTACATTATTCTCAAGAATCTGCTGATACTGAGTTGAATCCATGCGACCCTCAACTTTAACAAGATTCCCGATGCCGGCATTGGCCACACAGCCCCAAAGCATGATGGAACCTCCACCAAATTTTACAGTGGGTAGCAAGTGTTTTTCTTGGAATGCTATGTTTTTTGGACGCCATGCATAACGCCTTTTTGTATGACCAAACAACTCAATCTTTGTTTCATCAGTCCACAGGACCTTCTTCCAAAATGAAGCTGGCTTGTCCAAATGTGCTTTTGCATACCTCAGGCGACTCTGTTTGTGGCGTGCTTTCAGAAACGGCTTCTTTCGCACCACTCTCCCATACAGCTTCTCCTTGTGCAAAGTGTGCTGTATTGTTGACCGATGCACAGTGACACCATCTGCAGCAAGATGATGCTGCAGCTCTTTGGAGGTGGTCTGTGGATTGTCCTTGACTGTTCTCACCATTCTTCTTCTCTGCCTTTCTGATATTTTTCTTGGCCTGCCACTTCTGGGCTTAACAAGAACTGTCCCTGTGGTCTTCCATTTCCTTACTATGTTCCTCACAGTGGAAACTGACAGGTTAAATCTCTGAGACAACTTTTTGTATCCTTCCCCTGAACAACTATGTTGAACAATCTTTGTTTTCAGATCATTTGAGAGTTGTTTTGAGGAGCCCATGATGCCACTCTTCAGAGGAGATTCAAATAGGAGAACAACTTGCAATTGGCCACCTTAAATACCTTTTCTCATGATTGGATACACCTGGCTATGAAGTTCAAAGCTCAGTGAGGTTACAAAACCAATTTTGTGCTTCAGTAAGTCAGTAAAAAGTAGTTAGGAGTATTCAAATCAATAAAATAATAAGGGTACCCAAATTTTTGCACTGGTCAAATTTTGGTTTAATGCATATTGCACATTTTCTGTTAGTACAATAAACCTCATTTCAATCCTGAAATATTACTGTGTCCATCAGTTATTAGATATATCAAATTGAAATGGCTGTTGCAAACACCCAAATATTTAGAACTAAAAATGATTAAGATTAATAGGGGTGCCCAAACTTTTTCATATGACTGTATCCCCAGCGGTCAGAGGGACCTGGTCCTTTACCATACTAGGATTTAGCATCCTTATACAAAGCGGGCTAAATCTTAGTGGGCAAAAGGACTTGGTCCATTTGTTAAAAACTACGGTAGCTGTCCCTAGAGGGCAGAGAGACCTGGTCCTTTGGTCCACTGGGATTTATCATCCTTATACAGAGCGGGATACATCTTACATGGTCCATTTGTTAAAAACTAGCTGTCCCAGGTCTGCTGAGGGACCTTTAGCCCACTAGAATTTAGAATCCTTATATAGAGTAAGCTAAATCCTAGTTGGCAGACAGACCTGGTCTGTTTGCTCAAAGCTATCTCTAGTGGGCAGAGGAACCTGGTCCTTTTAGCCCACTAGGATTTAATATTCCTATATAGACTGGGCTAAATCCTAGCGGGCAGTGGAACCTAGTCCTTAGGATAGGTCATCAATTAAAGATCAGCAGTGGTATGACACCGCAGCATGCCTCTACCTTGGAACGTTTTGTATATATTGTATTTGTATTGCTTATCTTTGCCACTGCATATCTTTGCTGCTGTAACACATTGAATTTCCCCATGGTGGGACTATTAAAGGATGATTATTATTATTATTAACAATGCTGCAGCCTCTTCACTAATTACGAAGCACAGTGCCATACATTTGAACTGCATCTGTGCTTGGTATTGCAACTCCACAGTGGCCCCTGCACAGTATAATATGCTTCACAGTGGTTCAAGCACAGTATAATGCTCTACAGTGGCCCCCAAACAGTATAATATGCTCCACAGTGGCCCCTGCACAGTATAATGTGCTCCATAGTGGTTCAAGCACAGTATAATGCTCCACAGTGGCCCCTGAACAGTATAATATGCTCTACAGTGACCGCTGCATAGTATAATATGCGTCACAGTGGCCCCTGCATGGTATAATGCTCCACAGTGGCCCCTGCCCAGTATAATATGCTCCACAGTGGCCTCTGCACAGTATAATATGCTCCACAGTGGCCTCTGCACAGTATAATATGCTCCACAGAGGTCCATTCACAGTATAATGCTCCACAGTGGCTCCTGAACAGTATAATATGCTCCACAGTGGCCCCTGCACATAATAATATAGTCCACAGTGGCCCACACACAGTATAATATGGATTGTGCATGTGCAGTCCATAGTATATGGCACTACATAGGATTGCGTGTAGGATTTTGTTTTCTTATATAGTACAAGCTATATTTTAGTTGTCAGAGGGACCTGGTCCTTTAGCCCACTAGGATTTAGCATTCT
The DNA here is from genome assembly GCA_947044405.1 of Leptodactylus fallax. Classification (NCBI taxonomy): domain Eukaryota; kingdom Metazoa; phylum Chordata; class Amphibia; order Anura; family Leptodactylidae; genus Leptodactylus; species Leptodactylus fallax. Next base: position 4,858,422 of record CAMRHE010000141.1, read on the forward strand.
TTATATAAAGCAGGTTAAATCCTAGAGGGTAAATGGACCTGGTCCTTTATTTAGCCCACTAGTTTTCTGCTGCTGTTACCAGGAGTAGCAACATGATAGGTCGGAAGAGCTTTCCTTTATATTAACTCTACACATTTCCCAAACATATAACTAAATATTTAAATACAATAAATCCAGCTACGGAACTAAGCAAGCCATGTAATGAATTACAGAAGATGATAAATCCCTTAGCCCATTTCCAAAATGGCGAAAAATCGTGGCGACGTTCAATGAGAAGGTCTGATGGTGACGTTTCCTGTGCGACCTACGTGCGCGTGCGCATTTCCTAAGTGACGTCTTGCTGCTGTGGGAAGCGCGTTTTTCACTCTCTCTTCGCTTGTAGGTTCCTATTCTGTCGTGTGGCCCTCCAAAAACATGGCGTTTAGTTTCGGCAGTACGACAGGGACCACGGCCAACCAGGGTAAGGCAATGAGAAGAAGGGTAAAAAAAAAAAAAAAAAAAAATCACAACTAGTGAAGAGAAAAACGCGGGGTGGTTGTTGGTGTATACTGTGATCTGGAAAAGCTGAGCGTTACTCTGGCGTTTTAGTCACAGCTGTCTGGATGTTTAAGGCGAATGTGTGCTGTCCTGTTTACTATACATCTTATGGTTAGGGAGTGTTTCTCTACTTGTTTGAATATGTAGTGGAGATGAACGTGTCTTTTGACAGGATTTGGTGAGCTCAAGCTCTAAGTGACCTCATTACATTTTGCATAGAGCTACAGAGTAAACGTAAAAGCCATTCACAGCTGCTATGTGGACATGAGAGTGCTGCTGAGCACTGCAAGCAATTGTAAACTGAAGTCATGATAGCCCAAAGATAAAATGGCAATGATACATTAGATTATAGTAGCCTTTATTAGTCAGATGGGTGGGATCAGCCAGCCCGTGGTTTCCTGAGGTCCCCAGTTATAGAGCTGTCATAAACTATAGTTATATATAGTGCTGACTATACTTAAAGCAGATCTCGCACCTCTTCTGATATGTATGTGTAGCCCTATTTGGGGGGGGTATGAGTATTATCCCTCCCGCAACAGACTCTGGCGCTGACCTGTGTGTATAATGGGACCTGAAGCCTTCGCTGAAGGGAAGAGTGGGAACATATATGAAATATATCAGTGCCTCCACCCAGGATAGAGCCTCTGTATTACAGGGAGGATCTCTTCCTGGGACTTACCCATGAAGTACAGTTAGTAGCCTTAACAAGGATCACTGTACTAATCTCACAGTCTGAAGAATACATACAGATACCACATAAGGTTATAACAGTAGCTTTATAAGAATCAACAGGGTAATAATACATACATACAATATACTCAGAACACAGCAATACTACAACAACCAGCAAGTCCTCAACCGTCTTAGGTTATATACCCGGGTATATATATAGATATATAGCAAGAGTCCAGTGCACAATACCTCCAGGCAACAGAAGAGATGCAGGGGCCCCTGTGGATGACTGTGGATCCTCGGATTCTTCCAGGAGATGACAGACAGCCGATCAGGAGATGATGATGGTGGTGAGATTCTTCACAGGCCGCAAACAGGGCGACGGTGACGGCAGTAGATGCAGGCCTGACTACCCTAACACTGAGTCCTTAACCTGCCAGCTAAACTACTAGTGCCACCGGGCCTCTAACTAGCTAGTTGGCCTTCGGAAGCCTAACCTATCACTGCCCTGAACTATATATATATATGGATCCCTAACTACAGTTACTAGCTAGGTCCTGTGAGTATATAGGGGGTAACACATACCTAACTATATACTGTGAAGTAAAGAGGAACCAGTGGCTCTTAGACTCCCCCAGACATAACATGTCTGGCTCAGCAGCTCTGCTCACATCTCTCCCCCCAGCAGCTCTGCCTCACATGTGTCTGACTCACTGTATTTACAAAACAAAACTTGCACTAAATGCCTGGGGTCTCTGAAGCCAAACTGCAGGGGCAAAGAAGCCAGATACATTATATACTAGTAGAAATGGCAGTTCCCTACACTCTCCCTCTGGTGAAATCTTTACGTCACATCAAAGACATACAAAGTCATAGTATACAGTCAACATTACCAATGACAATATCAATATGGTTGCTTTTGCATTTACAGAGTCACAACAGGTTAATAGGTATACATGCCAGCAGGAGCGAAAATTGGTAACATATTGACCAAAGTGGACACTGCACCCACCCAAGCATGGTATAAATGAGGCTGAGTAGTAAATCTGGGGTCCCCCAAACTATCATATGTCAGCATAGGTGGAGGGTGTCTAATTCTCTCTCCTCTCCGTACCTCTCTCTGAGGTAAACTAGCATGTCCAGGCCCTAAACTAGGGTTGTCTGCCATGGGAGGGGATGGTGCTGGTGGCGTAGGAGAGCTAGATCCCTGCTCATCTGTAGACACAGATCTAGGTACGAATTCTGGAGTTTGAGGGTTCATAGGTCTCCCTGAAGGAGAAGATACTGGTGATCTAGGAACTTCAGGAGCCACAGTCCAATCACTCTCAGGAGTTTCAGGAAGGTCAGGTGGAATATCGGCTAAGGACTGTGGAGAATCGCAGGCCGAGCCATCATTGGAGATATCCATACCATCAATCTGAGGTACAGGCAACAAATGATTTCTATGCCAAGTCCTGATCCTCCCGTCCCGTCCTTTTATCTTGTAGACTGGTATTCCAGGCAACCGATCTACCACTGTAAAGAGTTCACTCCGCCATCGATCAGCCAGCTTATGTTTTGCAGATGCTCCCAAATTACGTAGCAGAACATGGTCCCCAGGGTTCAATTCTCGGTATCTTACTCGAAGATCAAATCTCCTTTTATTTCCTTCATTCACTTTGGCCGCATTTTCCTCAGCCAGCTGATAAGCACTCTTCAGCGTTTCTTTCAAACGTGCCACGTATCGGTAATGATCTCGATGACTGATACCATCGGTAGAGACTCCCAACAAGATGTCAATAGGTAGCCTAGGCTCTCTTCCAAACATCAGAAAGTATGGTGAATATCCTGTGCTCTCGTGCCTTGTACTATTATAGGCATGCACCATAGCCTCCACTTTTCGACTCCAGGATCGCTTATCCTCAATTCGTAAGGTACCAAGCATATCAAGTAAAGTCCTGTTAAATCTTTCAGGAAGGGCATCTCCCTCTGGATGGTAAGGCGTCGTCCGACTTTTGCGGATGTTCAACAACTGAAGTAACTCTTTGATCAGGTTACTCTCAAAATCCCGGCCTTGATCAGAATGCAACCGGTGTGGTAAGCCATAATGGATAAAATACTTTTCCCAAAGCACTCTTGCAACAGTGACTGCTTTTTGATCCTTAGTCGGAAAGGCTTGAGCATATCGTGTGAAGTGATCAGTCACCACCAATACATTTCCAAATCCTCTGGAGTCGTTGTCAATACAAAGGAAGTCTATGCAGACAAGATCCATGGGGCCCGAACTCTTCAAGTGTCCCATGAAGGCCGCTCGAACCGGGACAGTCTTCCTCTGCAAACATCTGCGACAGCACCTACACAGACGAGTCACGGTATCTCTCATTTTGGGCCAGTAGAATCGGTCTTGTATTAGGCCATAAGTCTTCTCAGGTCCCAAATGACCATGATAATCATGCAGACTTCGGAAAATCATCTTCTGAAAGCAGCTTGGAATAACTAGTTGGCGCCTTCCAGGGTGATCATGATACAGCACCACACGATAAAGTAGGCCATTGTCTATTTCAAACTTCTCCCAATCTCGTAGAAGTTGACTGCATTCAGAGGGTAGGGATGTCTTTAACATTTCTCTGTCTTGAGAACTCACTGCTTGATAAAGAGGTCCAATTAAAGGATCAGTCTTTTGACTCCAGATCATTCGCTTTGAAGATATAGAACAACTCTCAAAGGATCCTAAAGCGGCAGGGTAGGCAAACATGTCTGGTACAGCTTCGGGACCTCCCCCAATAGAGTCAATAAGCCGAGTTTCAGAAAAGGCTACTCGGTCTTCAACTACAGCAGCCATGGCACACAAAGCTCCTACTCCAGGACTTGGCACTTCTTCCCATTCATCCACTACTTCCGGACTAGGTAATCCAGGCCGTCTTGATAGAGCATCTGCCCCAATGTTCTTAGGCCCCGATTTATACTTGAGTGTGAATTGGTAGTTGGATAAAGCTGCCAACCAGCGATGTCCTGTAGCATCGAGTTTAGCGGTTGACAAAACGTATGTCAGTGGATTGTTGTCTGTTCTTACTTCAAACGTGGCTCCGTATAAATAGTCATGTAATTTATCAACAATGGCCCACTTGAGCGCCAAAAACTCCAATTTATGTACTGGATAATTTTTCTCGCTGGGAGAAAGACTTCGACTTATGAAAGCTATGGGCCGTAACCCGGCCGGGTATTCTTGGTGCAGCACGCCACCTAATCCTTCAAAGCTGGCATCTACATGTAGCACATATGGCTTCTGTGCATCAGCATAAGCCAGAACGGGAGCTTCTGTCAATTTCTTCTTCAACAACTTAAATGCTTCTTCACAATCCGCAGTCCACCTATCGCCAAAAAGGCTTTTGGAAGACCCTTTCTTCTTTCCCGGATCTCCTGCATCACTCTTCAACAGGTCGAGGAGGGCTCGAGCAATTTTTGAATATCCTTCCACAAATCGTCGATAGAATCCACAAAACCCCAAGAAAGATTGCAACTCCGTAATATTTTGCGGTCGGGGCCAATTCACCACAGCTTCAATCTTACCAGGATCGGTAGCAACTCCTTCAGCAGAAACAATATGACCTACATAAGTGACCGAAGATCTACAAAATTTGCATTTGTCAGCCGACAACTTCAGCCCCTCTTCTTTTAAGCGATGGAGTACTCTCATGAGTCGTTCTTCATGTTCTTCCAGCGTCTTTCCAAACACAATAATGTCATCAAGATATACAAGGCATTCCCGGGGCACTAAATCACCTAACACTCTTTCCATCAACCTTTGGAACGTTGCTGGCGCACCTTTTGTACCTTGCGGCATACGAGTGAACTGAAAGAAACCCAAGGGGCATATGAAAGCTGTCTTTCGGCCGGGGGGGGGGGGGGGCGGGGGGGCTCCTGATCCTCAGGTGCCATTGGGACTTGAAAGAAACCCGATCTTAGGCCCCGCCCTGTGAACCAAAAATTTCCTTTCAAAGCCCCCCAACCTCCTTTAACTCCCGGGGGTTTATTATCTACAAAGAACGGCCCCCCGGTTCTATTTTCTAATCCACACATAGGCGAATTGCTCCAGATTTTTTTCTTACCACCACAATAGGTGAGGCATAGGGGCTCTTACTGTCCACAATGATCCCCTGACCTTTCATTTGCTGTAGAGTCTGTCTTAACTCATCAACATCCTTTGGAGCAACTCTCCGTGGTCGCTCCCGGAAGGGAGTAGAATCGGTCAATCGGAAAGTGTGTTGAGCACTTTTAGCACAACCTACATCCATATCATCCATGGAGAACACTTCCGATAATTCAGACAACTTCTGTGTCAGTCGCTGATTCCAGGCCTCTGGTAAATGTGGATCACTCAAGTCAAGATTGAGATTAGGGATTGCATCTCGGATTTGAATCCTGCACACTTCAGCGTATGGATTTACTCCAAGCACAGGGTAGCA